>ML778996.1:2371953-2390088 GCA_009831015.1 Picea engelmannii
CTACCCAACAACTATATCATAACTAATTGATTGTGAAGGTCTTACTTAGGACTTAGGATTATTTCTAACAATATATTCAATTGAACAATGTTTGCAATGGACATATTGTTTTTTCAAAAGGAATCACTTTGAATACATGTTTGGGATAACAATTTTTTGTAAACTAAAAAAGTAAAAGCAAAAGGAGGATAAATAAAGAAATGATAATCTTGATTTAAAGTAAATGTTTAAGTGAATAAAAGTAAGTTGAAAGGAGGCTAAGGTTTCCCTATGTATCTACATTATAGGTTGTATGCTCCAATAGATGTTGTTCTAAAGTATATTCCCCATGCTCTTGTTTTTCTTTCCCTTCCTCGATGTCATCATTTATAGAATTCATCTCTTGGGAAACGTCTTCACATTAAAAAAATTGATTCCATTAACCACTTCTCCATTGTCTAAGCTCTTGAAAAAAAATTAATTCATCTTGATTACATGATTTACATAGCTACTGGAACTCCTCTATGTAGTTGTTACAACTCCTTTATTGAGTTGCTCCAATTCCTCTATGTGTGCAATGAAAGTCTCGTGATACGTTTTGAGATTTTGAAGTGAAATTATTGTGATATTTTCTAAGATTTTGAAGTATTGTCATCAATAAAGATTCAATTCCCATTCCTTTTGTAGAAGAGAAACATGACATTGTGCCCCCTTGCATACATTCGTCCCCCTCTTTATCACTCCATTCCCAAAGTTATAATTCCCCATTCAACAAAGAATTCACCACATTCTTCTACTCATTTTTTAGAAAAGCATGAAAACATTATTCTTCTCTTTTGTTAGAAAAACATGAAAATTTACATATCTCTCTATGGAACTTAGAAGTTCTTGCCATGCCTCCACCATTAAAACCTTGCAAGTTTGACTATTTTGAATAATGGGTTCAATACTTCATCAAATAATATCTTGGTTGGTTTCTCATTTTCATAAAGTCATTTGGTGATATTAATTAATTAAATTATTTTTTAATTTTGTATCTCATTTCAAAATAAAAATAATAATAATAAAATAATTATCTATCATTTGTTTGATTTTGTAAAAAACCAAAATTAATATTTTTCTCTTATCCATTAACTTGAAGCTTCTAGAATTTTAAGATCATATTTGAAAGGAAATTATAAAAAATGTTTGTTTAGAACTTATAGTTAGTTTAAATTCTTTTTTGATTTGATTGTTCTAGATTTTGTTTTATTCACAATTTTTAGGTTATTAATTTAGGTTTCTTTTTGTTTCACAGGTTTCTATTATCAGTTATTTGGTACGGATCTGATCATGGCTTGATTTAATTATCTAAATACGCTCAAGATGATTGATTCAAAAATAATATTGGATTGCTGCAAATAAATTTATGAGCAACAACAGATAAAATTTGGAAATGTGTCAAGAACAGAGACACGATTTTGCGGGACTGATTGCAGCCCAACCGTGAGGAATTTGAAGAACCAATTGAAAACTCATCTCCCAAATAGACCCATTTAGCTTCCGCGTGGAAATTTTCCCAAACAAATGCATGATTTGAGAGATATTTGTGTCTCTTTATGAGACAAATTTCATGTGACAGAAATTATTAGTGACGCCCAGACTGTACATTCATTGTATAAATATATGAGAAAGTTCAGAGCCAGGGAGATCCAAGAAAATGGAGAGGAATATTTTTATCCTTTCTCTTTTGTATATTATTTATTTTGTAAACTTTTCTTCTTTTCAAATGGAGTAATAGATGGTTGGAATCTTTGGGAGAATGGACGAGTATTTTCAAAGAAGAATATGGAATTCCAGATTGCTTAATGGTTTTTGTTCTATGAGTAAATGGTTTTATTTTCATTATAATATCTTCATATTCTTTGAATAATTGATTATGCATTGATTTAAATTAGCTTTAGTCTTTTTCATCAATACATGGTTAATTGCTATCATTTATATATTATTTTTTTCAATCTTTAAGAATCTATTATCCCAAAAGTTCTTCCTGGACCACATGATGAACATATTTTGTTGAAACTATATGAGAAAACGATTCACTCTTTGAATTTTTTTCTTTTGTAGATTGTACAATGCTAATATTGTTTCTCATATAATTTTTGAATATTAAATTTTATTTGTATTGAATTAGCTTTAGACTACTCTTCATATATTTTTTTATATCATGTTTTTCTTTATGTTGTTCATTATCTTTTGGTTTAGTTTATATCTGTGACTGATCATCTATTCAATTATTTTAAGTTTACCTTTGATGCTAGATAGCTGGTAACACCATTCCTGAGAATTGAAACTTCTTTCATTTTTAGTTATTGGGAATTTCAAGGTCACAAGATATATAATTATTTGTATTTCTGTCGTTATAAACTCACTCCAGAATATGAAACACTTCCTTGAATTTCTTCAGGAAGTATTATGATTTCTTTTGTCATAGGTTTACACTTGACACAAGTTAAGAGGAACTCATACAAATACAGAGAGATGAATTTAGCTTAGTACTGTTGATCAATAAGAGGTTAGTAAGTGTATTTCTTTCTTTTATTCAAATTTGTGTATATATGAATGAGACGATGAATGCATTAATTAACTTTGATTATTTTTGTGTTATTGTTTCAATTGTATTTATTTGGTATTTATTAGTTTAAAATCTTTAAACAATAAAAAAAACAAAAATATTTATGTTCTTACTTTATCTTATTTTAAAACATTATTATAAACATTCATTTTTGCAAGATTTCAAGTAAACTTTGTAAACTGTATATAGATTGTTTATAATCATTTGTATATTCACGTTTGTTTTTAATAAACATTAGTAAGTAATATATCATTTGTTATAATCATAGATTTTAGATTAGTTTAATTTATTTTATTATTTTTAGGAATTTAGTTGGCCAACTGAGCCATTACACCCGTTGGGTCATTTCAGTCCAAACGGCTTGGGTTATTTAGACAACCCCGATCCGGATTTGACCTTCCAGTTGATGGTGTGTCACTTACGTCCGTCAACAAATGGCGCTAGAAGGAGGGAAGAGGTAAATTTAATGATTAAATGTTTTACCCCTCAGCCTGTCATAATTCCATATTTATAAAATTTTCTTCTGTGTCATCTTGAAATGCACTAGAAGGCAGACCAAACTGACAAGCTGGCCTTATAGGAGTGTTTGTTTTGAATGTATTTAATTCCCCATGGCTCCCCAAATCACTGTGTTGGAACATGCTTTCAACTTCTCATTACCTAATATTCCAAACGATATAGTCTCTCTCTTGTCCAAACTCACCTTTGATGGTGGGGGAGATGTATCTGCAAAAAGGCCATCTTAACAAGTTTTGGTGTAAATGCATCAAGCATGATATTTCTTGTTTAAAGGTTTTATGTAGATTGTTTGCTTTCACTTTCAGGGGGAAGATTAAACATTGGTTTGAGTCTTTTACAAAATATCACATTATTGATTGGTTTCAGTTTGTAGATGAATTTTTAGATGATTTTGAAAAATACAATTACAATCAATTATGTGAAGAATTTCAGACTTTACTAATCAATGGAAATTTATCTCCAGAAGGATTTTCAACAATAATCCATCATGTTCTCTGTAAATTTAATCTTCATGACATGTCATTCGTACTAAATCTCCTCTATGATGCTTGCATCCCTTTTGAAAATCCTATCACTCAATTGCGAGAAAAATTTTGTTCGCAGGATGAGAGCAATCCATTCGAAAATTTTAAACAAGCAAGGGAGGTAGAATCTATTGAAAATGTTCTTACTGAAAATCAAATTGGGTTTTCCTCTAAATCATTGTATACTCAGTCCTCGTCCATCATGGAAGAAGATTTGATGTTGGGTCAAGATGAATGTCGATATTCTTCTAACCCTTTCTTTAATCAGTACTTAAGTTCAGTTATTGAAGAACACTTAGGTGATGAAAACGATCTTAAGCATTCTAACATTCCAATGAAACTGATTAAAGATGTAGATATTCAATTGGAAGAAGAAACCTTAGACCCTCATCTACAAATCATACCTTATCCGCAAGAAATATCATATGTTTATCGTGAAAGTTTTGAATTATCTATCATACAGGAGACAAATTTAGATGATCATATTATGTTGAAGAATTTATCACCAAAACAGAGTGAAAGTTTTAAGGAAAGTAAAGAAGAATGTCTTGAGAATACCATTGTTAAATATCATAGCTCAATATATTATTTTCATGTGCTCATTTATGATTCCTTTTACTCTTTATATCCCAATATCTTCTTAGATTCTGGTGGACTTGATACTTTACCCATAGTATCTTAGTATTTTCCATCACAATCAAATCTTTTCGATATGCCAAAATTTGGTGAAATTAATTCCAAACATAACATTTATGAAGTTGGATTTGACGCTCTTTCACTTTCATCACTCGCATGAAAAAATGACATGTTGCAAGACGATTTACATGATTTATTGTTGAAAAAGACAATGCACTTATTCTTATGGAAATCAAATATTCTATTTGTTCTTTGATTAGTTCAAATTTTAATGTTTATGTTTCACAGTTTGAAACAATCAATATCATCAAAGGAGGAGTTCAAACCAATAATCTAATTGATGTCATGGATTCTCTTATGATGTGTTCCCCATTGATATATCCATTTAATCAAATTCATAGTTTGCATCCTAATTTTTATGATAGGATCTTATAATAGCTTGAAGATTCGTATCTAAAAAATCTTCATAATAAAGATAAAGTTGTGCTTACTTTGTTTCTACCTAAATATCTAGGAAGTAAGCATTACATGATTGATTTAGATCCTCCATGTGAATAAATTGATGAACACTTGGAGAATTGTCAGGAGGATGGGGCACTTCGGCCTTGGTTGATGGTTATGTCAGGTCCCCATAATATTGACAAGTTTTCCAAACTTACTTACACTCTTTCATGCCATTATGACCCATATCACAACTAGATTATAGAATGGTTGGAGGATTCATACATCAAGAAGTTTCAAAAGAATGGTAAGGTCGTGCTTGTTTTGTTTTTAAAAGAATATATAGGAGGTAAGCATGACATATTTATTTTGTATCTGCAAATACTACATTCTTTTATTCTGATTTTCGACTTTCTATGCCTTGCAAAATTGAAGATGCTCTTGTGGCTGCATTGGAAATACAATTTTACTTAGAGTTTTGATCTATTTAGTAGTTTAGAGTAGGTTTATGAGTAGGTTTATGAGTAGGTTTCCTTTAGTTTTATTTCTCAATATTTTTTGTGTAATAATGCAGTTATGAACACAAGTGGGTACACCAAGAGAACCATAATATGAATATTGTTAGGGAAGTCCACTTTAAATATTTTTCTCTCTGCTTTTCGTTGAATATATCTTTTCAAAAACACAGTATCATCATGAAAATTTTAAATGGAAAGTAAAGAGATAAGTAAATTTGAACTATCAATTCAACCCTGACCCAAGGTGCGACGAGTAAGACTACACTCATCTTAATAATGATTTTTCTATTTTCTTTTAGTCTCTTTTATTTTTAATAATAATGCTTGGTCAAAGTAGCATATCATGCATCACTATCTTAAGAAAAGAACTTGCTTGCACATGATATTTTATATGATTTTGTTCTTCCTTTATTTTACAGTGAGATGCTAGTGGATCCAAAAGCTCAATTTTATCTTCGGCCAAAATCGTTTCCTGAAAAGTTTTCTTTTGCTATTCTATTTTTGTGTACTTCTGATTTTGAATCCCATTAATAAAATTTGATTTGGTTTGTTGTGTGTTTTTTGTTTTCTTTGATTACTTTGAATGAGTTTTCTGCTTATCTATTTTTTTGAATTAATATATTTCTGATCAAAGAGATATTGTCGAAGGAAACATTTATTTTAAGACTTGTTTTTTTCAAGAAAATTGAAATAGTTCAAAGAGGTCCTGATATTAAGATATAGCTCAAACAATTGATTTTTAATCAATTGTCACTTTCATTTTATTCTCAAATTGTTTTTGCTAAAGTATTACACCAGATATATGGTTTAAATCTTTGAGAATTACAATGATCTTTAAACTTTTTATGCCGTCCATATTCTTAAGGAATCACTTTTAAGTGCTTCCCCATTCTCTAGATGATTTCTTGAAGGAAATCTAAAATCTCTAAACCACGATAAAACTTCCAGTTTTGAAAGAAAATAAATAACATGATCAACTATTCACCTGTATTGCAATTAACCTCCAGTATCACTCCGCTCTCTTTGTCATCGATAAATCTATAATTGTATTATTATTTAAAAGTGGTATAAGAGAGTTGGAAGCACTTAAGTGTGGGAAGTGTGTGTAAACCCATCGGGGTAGTGAACAGGCTCGCTGGTAGTGGGTAAATGCACACATGACACTAAGATAACTTCGTCGGGTCCTGCTAGCAGTGAAGCAATGTCGTGTCGATAGGTAGCAGGTATATGTTTTTAAATTAAATTTTATAGAAGTATACATCACGTGGATACAACTATTTGATGGGATTAAAGCATTTGAGTGGGTTAAATGAAATCCCTGTCGAGACTATAGACGCCTACTGGCAGTAGTGACTCTGTTAACGGTATTGAAGTTCTTTTATAAACATCGTGACTCTTTGATTAAGACATTATTTCAGGTTATAATCCCCTGCAAAAAAAATTCTATTGTGTGGTTATAACATTGAGCTTATCCTAATACTATATGGTCTCAAAGTGAATTTATTTCAGGGAGCTTAAATCAATTTTCAAGTCTTATTCTTTTATTCCTGAGATGAAATCTTACTAGATCAGAGATAACTGCTTCACCCAGTAAGTCACCATTTGTTGGGCCCCAACAACTCCCCCTAAACTTTTACAAAATTTAAAGGGCCCCCATCAGAATCTTGATAATTATAACGAGCTACAGAATCAACATTTTCAAATAGTTCCATACCTTGGCTTGCTTTGAGACAAATTTAAGACATTCACTATAGTATGAGACATTCATTACAAGAATATATGTCAAAATTTAGAAAAGAGCATAGAAATCTCAATTTAAACAAAAAAGTTAATTTTTATCAACTGTTTACTTTCGTTTAAATTATGATTATGCGTTCTTTCTTTTGTTCATTAGCAAGTTTGACTATTTTGAATAATGGGTTCAATACTTCATCAAATAATATCTTAGTTGGTTTCTCATTTTCATAAAATCATTTGGTGATATTAATTAATTAAATTCTTTTTTCATTTTGCATCTCATTTCAAAATAAAAATAATAATAAAAAACAAAATTATCTATCATTTGTTTGATTTTGAAAAAGCCAAAATTAATATTTTTCTCTTCTCCATTAACTTGAAGCTTCTAGAATTTTAAGATCATATTTGAAAGGAAATTATAAACAATGTTTGTTTAGAACTTATTGTTAGTTTAAATTCATTTTTGATTTGTTTGTTCTAGATTTTGTTTTATTCACAAATTTTAGGTTATTAATTTAGGTTTCTTTTTGTTTCACAAGTTTCTATTATCAGTTATTTGGTATGGATCTGATCATGGCTTGATTTTATTATCTAAATACGTTCAAGATGATTGATCCAAAAATTTTATTGGATTGTTGCAAATAAATTTATGATCAACAACAAATAAAATTTGGAAATGCGTCAAGAACATAGACACGATTTTGCGGGACTGATTACAGCCAAACCATGAGGAATTTGAAGAAACGATTGAAAATCCATCTCCAAATGGACCCATTTAGCTTCCGCGTGGAAATTTTCCCAAACAAATGCACGATTTGAGAGATATTTGTATCTCTTTACGAGACAAATTTCAGGTGGCAGAAATTATTAGTAACGCCCAGACTGTTCATTCATTGTATAAATATATGAGAAAATTCAGAGCTAGGGAGATCCAAGAAAATGGAGAGTAGGATTTTTATCCTTTATCTTTTGTATATTATTTATTTTGTAAACTTTTCTTCTTTTCAAATGGAGTAATAGATGGTTGGAATCTTTGAAAGAATGGATGAGTATTTTCAAAGAAGAATATGAAATTCCAGGTTTGCTTAATGGCTTTTGTCCTGTGAGTAAAATGGTTTTATTTTCATTATAATATATTCATATTCTTTGAATAATTGATTATGCATTAATTTAAATTAGCTTTAGTCTTTTTTTATCAATACATGGTTAATTTTTATCATTTATATATTAATTTTTTCAATATTTAAGAATCTATTATCCCAAAAGTTCTTCCTGGACCATATGATGAACATATTTTGTTAAAACTATATGAGGAAACAATTTACTCTTTGACATTTTTGCTTTTGTAGATTGTGCAATGTTAATATTGTTTCTCATATAATTTTTGGATATGAAACTTTATTTGTATTGAATTAGCTTTAGATTATTTTGCATATAATTTTTTATATCATGCTTTTTTTTTATGTTGTTCATTATCTTTTGGTTTAGTTTATATCTGTGACTGATCATCTATTCAATTATTTTGAGTTTACATATGATGCTAGATAGTTGGTAACACCATTCGTGAGAATTGAAATTTCTTTCATTTTCAGTTATTGCACATTTCAAGGTCACAAGATATATAATTATTTGTCTTTCTGTTGTTATAAACTCGCTTCAAAATATGAAACACTTTTTTAAATTTCTTGAGGAAGTATTATGCTTTCTTTTGTCATAGGTTTACACTTGACATAGGTTAAGAGGAGCCCATACAAATACAAAGAGATGAATTTAGCTTAGTATTGTTGATCAATGAGAGGTTAGTAAGTGCATTGATTTCTTTTATTCAGATTTGTGTATATATGAATGAGACGATGATTGCATTAATTAGCTTTGATTGTTTCTGTGTCATTGTTTCAATTGTATTTATTTAGTATTTATTAGTTTAAAATCTTTAAACATTAAAATAAACAAAAATATTTGTGTTCTTACTTTATCTTATTTTGAAACATTATTATAAACATTCATTTTTGCAAGATTTCAAGTAAACCTTATAAAATGTATATAGATTGTTTATAATCATTTGTATATTCACGTTTCTTTTTAATAAACATTAGTAAGTAATATATAGTTTGTTAGAATCATAGATTTTAGATTAGTTTCTTTTCTTTTATTATTTTTAGGACTTTAGTTGGCCAACAGAGCCATTAAACCCGTCGGGTCATTTCATTCCAAATGGCTTGGGTTATGTAGACAACCTCTGTCCGAATTTGACCTTCCAGTTGACGGTGTGTCACTTACGCCCGCCAACACAACTCTAAGAGACCAATGCAGACACTTATAGGTACCATTCCAGGGCTTGTAACTCTAAGATATCAATGCATGCACTTACATGTACCATTCCATAAAGGAATTCATGTACCCATCCCCCAGTTAAGTCATTTCAACGCCCCCATCCTAAACCAATAAGGGATTTAAATCCTTAGTTGGCCCGGTCGACACATACTTGATTGACTTGATAGCGATCAACACTATGATCTTTTGGAGTGATTTTACAATTGAACTAAAGTGTATTGATTCATTGCATGTCAAGATGTAATATCATATGAAAATTTGGGATATCCTTTTTCTTGGCAAAGGCTTTAAAATGACCTAACATCGTGACATGTAAAGAGAAAGCCACACAAAACAAGATGTGGCAAAAAGAATATAAATATTGTGAGGAAGCTCATGGTGCATGCATTACATGTGATGATGCTTAAAACTTATGTGATCAAGTGAAAATGTAAAAAAAAAATATAAACCAAACTAATGCTAGACTGAATTCTATCATTAATTCACTTGAGAAGTATTGAAAACTTAATCTTAACAATGTAGTTCATATTAATTGGACACGAGGTCAAATAAAACCTCAAAAGTTTTTATTCATTTTTTTATTCATGAAGGAAATTTTTCTATGTATTGTTATTGGTCAATAAAAAGTGTTTCTCATATTTCCACTTCTCATCCTAACTTGACTTCTCAATGGTATTTCTACTTCTCATAGTGGTGCACGTAGAACCTTCCAGAAATATCCCCAACCATCCCATATTGAGAGAAATAATGACCAACGATAACCTTCTCACAACTACTTTCTGCACTCCATCATTTTGGATTAAATGCAAACCACTCTGCATACAAACACTTGGAGGAGTGGTCAACACACTCACGTCCTTCTTTTTAGTCCCTGCTAGTCCCTGCCTTCAACATGGAATATAGCAATGATTTTACTCGTTGACTCCCATTAGTTATGGCTTTGACTTAAATTTCCTCTTCATTTCCTAAGTTTAACATAAGCGATTCTAATATTTAGATTTATTTTAATTAAAATAAAAAAATAAAAAAATATTTCTCTTAAAAATGACTGGCTATCAACTTTAGGGTCTTATTTCCCAGGCGACTACGAAATTCTTGAAAATTGGGTTTTTAATTAAATCACCAAGGGTTTCATTAAATATCTTTGTCTTTCCACCGTCACTTGAAAATTGGATTTTAATTAAATCACCTTTGCTGGCTCTGAGAACTGGCACTGATGTTGTCATCTCGCCACATCACCTCTTCACGTTGTAGTCTCACCACACCACCTTCTCACCACTTAAACACCTTGCCACCTTCCCAACTAACTCTGTTGCCACCTCCCATCCTCACTTCCTCCCTGAAGGTAGTAGTAGCATTAGAAGCAAGGATAGAGGCCAAATCCATGTTGTTATAGAGAAGTGGAAAAGTGGCCATTGACTATGTGGGTGAAAATATTCCTCATCTCATGGAAAATACAGTGATCACTCATAGCAACCCTGCCAATCTATGCGTACTCACTTCCTCATGATGTATGTATTCCCTAGTGGAACGAGGTAAGGGATAAGATAATACATGGATGTATCTACTCCCTTTTATTTTTCTTTGTTCTTTTTCTTCTGTGTGCGATATTCTGCCAAAATTCTCATACTGTATAGCCGATCATTTCCTTTCTCTGAATTCTCCAGGATTCCTTTTCTTCAGAAATTCTCCTTTTTCCAAATATTTTCACTACACACAATTGTTTACTATAGCACTTCCATTACCGTATTTCAATGGAGTGGCCTACAACATGAGGTTAGAGACCATCTAGGTTGGAAACAATTTTCTCCCCACCCCTAAGTCAGTGTTCTTGCCAGACCACATGGACGTCGGGCAGACCATGATCGACTCAGGAACTTAGTTCACATTCCTTGTGGGGGAGGTGTATAGTCAGCTCAAAAAGGAGTTTGCATGACAAAACCACGTGCTCCTAATGAACCCCATGGGTGGGAATTTTGTGTTCCAAGTTGCCATGGATCTGTGCTACTAGCAACCAGCTGATGCTCCATTTTCACATATGTTGAGCCCCATGATTTTGATGTTTGACTCTGCAGAGATCACGCTACAAGGTCATCAACTCCTCTATCAAACACCCAAAAGCAGTGCAGGAAATCATGTTGCAAACGACCAGGCAATATATTGTTTCACATTTGGGAATTCAAATTTGGTACCAGTGGAGGCCAACATTATCGACAATCACCACCGGTAGAATCTATGGATATAATATGATCTCCAGAACTCTCGTATTGGATTTTCAAAGTCTCATTGCAAAATCAATTGACCGTAAGATTCATTGCATTCAGGAATACTAGTGTTGTATGACATGATTTTGAATATAGGACTATGTTCTGCGGATATATTTAGTAATATTAATAGATATTCAATATTACAATGTCTAATCTTGCGTTTTCAAAGCATATTGAATCATTTAATTTTTCTTTCTTCTTGTTTGATGGATGAGAAAATGTTGTTTGTTTGCGGCTTGCGACAAGAACAGATCCGACAAACCACAATGACAGAAACACAAATCATCTCCCAAATTTTGAACGACATGTGACCTTATTTATATCTCGTGGTCTAATTACTTTTCCTCTAATCAGTAGAGCAACTTCTTTTGTCTAATATTTCGTGCAACACTACCTACTTAGAATTTAATTAGTAGAGCAACTGCTCCGATCTATAATATTTCGTGCAACGCTACTACTTAGCGGTAAACAATAGGTTAGTATCTGACTGGCAGATCATTGTCCTATGATAGGAGAAATGTGTATTCCATGGACCATGCCTTCCATAGTGTTGTGTTTCATGGCAACTTTCGAGAGCCTTGTTGTTATTTTTTTCAATACGACATCACATCACAAAATTGGATATTCCTTCTTGGACCAAAGAACTTATGAAGTGGGGTGGGGACTACTTACATATCTTGTTGTTGCTGATGTAGCTTACTCATACCAACTATGCATACTTTTCAATCGACATTGTAACAGGGAATACTATAACCTTCCATATGTCACGATTGAAATCCATATGTACCAAATGTTGCATGCCTGTTTTCCTTTGGTGATGGCATGCATCATGTAATTTTTTTAACATGAATCATTCATATCTTGAAAAATTCGATCATAAAGTAGAAAAGTCAAGTTTAGAAATCAAAATTGTTATTTAATTTAATGACTATGAAGATTCAAATTATAAAATCATTTGTATGGGATGAGACTATAGTTGCAATTGGTCCAATATTCTCTGCATCAGATCGACATTGTAAAGCATCTCAATGTTTTTAGTACTATAATAACTTATAATCAAGTCACTAAATGCGCACATGTTTTCATTGAGGTAATATGTATTGAGTACCTGAGGATAACGCTTCGATTCTACAGACTTAGAATCTAGTTGTCATAACAGATGTGTATCCTTGGATTGGGATTGAAAATAATCATCTCAACCTCTATATTTCTCTTCAACATGTTGTTTTTCATAATAAATTCAAAGACAAAGACATTTCCCACATAGAACCTCGGGGTTCTCGCTCCCAAATTATCCCAAAAACAAATACTGTAAAGACAATTGTTGTAGCTATTAGAAATAAGCAGGTGTAACAATAAAAAGATCATGTTGTGGAGATGGGTGAGTTAATAAAGGCAGGCAATTTGTATATGATTGATTTTTCGCAGAATTGGTAAAATAAATTTTTGTGGGTGAATTAGTATATTGAAGCATGGAGCCTCGATAAATAATTAAGTGGAGGCTCGGTAAAATTAATTTTTGTGGGTGAAGTAATATATGAAAGATTGGAGCCTCCAAACACAATTAAATGGAGTCAATCCAACATTGTATGCCCACTTTACATAACTAATAAAAACATTGCCCACGAATTGCAAACATTGACTTCATCTCAGATTATTAATAGAAAATAAAACCAAATGAATAAATATATGACTATAGTTTCAGGCCTAGAACTCTTACAATTTTTATACTTATTGTTTAAATATGATATATATATTTTTTAACATTACTAACCACACACATGTACAAGACAAAACCCATCTTGGCAATCCAAGCTCTAGAGCACATGAGCACTCCACTTATTTAGAGCCAATCGATAATGTTGAATTACCATAATAATATATATTATGATTTATTATTATTTTAAATTATTCCAACCATAATATTGGCTTTTGCATCACATGTATACTTAAAACTTTTTTTTATCACAATTTGCATTATATTTGAAAAAAATACAATTTAATCTTAAATTTATTAAATATCATACAATATTTAATCTAACACGAAACTTAATCTAGTTAAGAAATATGGTCACGCAAAAGTTTAGAATAGAAAACGACTCCTAAAAGAGAACTAGTCTTGAAGGTATTAGCAAATTATTTAGAGGGCTTGGAAGCAAGAGTAAATAAAACATATAACTTTTAATAATTTACTCTTTCTACCTTTTACATTTATATATTGAAGTAAATTATATAGCTGAGTAAAATTGTATTCTATCCAGGATTTGTGTATTTTATTTGGCCAAACATTGAACTCTGCTTATGGTGGAAATCAATTTCTGGATATGGCCTTGGAGTTGGTGGTGAAAGTAATATGTTTGATTTCCATATATTAAAATTAGACAGACAGTGCCAATAAACCTAGTAATTGGTGGCATCATTCCTAGAGCTGTAAACTTGAATTTCAGTGAGTGATGAAACCATGCTTAAAGTTTCGGAACAATGGGAATCTGAACTCAACCCCCCAAAAAACACAAAGCATAAGATTTCACTTTCATCCTAGGAAGTATAACTTTTTGAACATACTTGTCTCTCTCAAAACACGAAAAGTACATCGGGCTTCATTGTCAAAGATGAAAAGTGCATCTATGACAACCAACAAAAAGTTCAAATAATGAGGTCTCAAACCTTAATAGCCACGATTGCAAAGGACGTGAAAAACTAGTAAGAAAAACAAACACAAATCGCTACATGCCTCTCATGACAGGATCTACATGCACAAGTCTTTTAATTCATCCTACATCCATCTTTATTTAACATGCAAGTAATGAAGGTGGCTAACCAATCCATATTGCAAAAAACAGAACCCCTCATCACTATTGATCAACACCAAAATATGATATTACATTCAAACCAATTCATATTGCAAAGAACCGAACCCCTCATCACCATTGACCAACACCAGAATATGCTATTACATTCAATATGCTATTACATTCTTCTATGTTCCAACATAAAAAGTATCCTGATAACGAATATATAGTTATACTATAGTTTAGCTCATACTATAATTTAGTTATACGATAGTGCATGGAAACTTAGTTCATTAAGTGGCACAGACTAATATAAATATTGTGAGGAAGATCATGGTGCATGCATTACATGTGATGATGCATAAAACTTACGCGATCAAGTGAAAAAAAGTAAACAAGTTATACTATAATTACACCGAAGGCGTTATTTTAAGGGGAGGTCCTCTGGGAGACCTTCGTCGTAACCTATAGAAAATTTCCATATATTCAACATCTATCAACGAATCTTCGCTCTCCATGTGTCGTTTCTTTCACTGACTCAACTTCCATTTTTCTTCAAACACCAGCTTCTAGGTTTCTTCTTCAAACATCACATCACTCCAAAATGCTTCCAATTTCTTCTTCAAACACCGCACCGGTGAAGTTGAAACCAAACATGCTTCAGCAGGCGCACAACCATGTTCAAGCTTCAATCGAGACGATAAAGCCTATTTTTCTCAAGTCAATCCTCCGACCAAAGGATTTAATGGACGCTCTGAGGCACCAAGTCACGTGGAAATGATGGAATTATTTCCCGTGAACACGTGTTTCGGTTCAAACACTAGAGTTTCAGAAAAAAACACGTCATTGGTCCTTTTTCCATCAACGAAACTGATTCGGTTTCTAGGTATTTTAATGTCCAAACATTTGTAGTTTGATATATTTTGTGAATTCTTGATAACTGAGCGAGCTTAAATGTTGGATAAGGCTAACTTTGTGATTTTTGCACTATCTGCATTAGATCTGTTCCAGCAAAATCTCCGGAGCAGCAATCCACAACTATGGGAAGGTATTATTTTGCATCAAATTTAATGCATTAACAACAAATTTCATGTATTTGTTTTTGACAAAACGTTTGAATATTTAGTCTTTTTAGCTGTAGATAATTGATTAAACCTACTCTGCGGCCCGGTCCTTGGAAATCGGTAAGTGTAGATATGGATCCTTTTGGATTGCTTTTGATTTTGATTCTTAGCCTGCATTAGTTTAACTCAAGCACCCCTGCCCCACCCCTTTCATACATAATGTGCTTCCTTCCGAGGGTGGAGCCCCTTTTCCCCTATGGCCCTCATGGAGGTCCACTGTCAGGGAAGCCCTACAGGCGAAGGGAGGTGAGGAGGAGGAAGCTTCCTCGTCGCACAATCTTTACATCAATATTTTCGCTATATTTGAATGTAATGATTTATGCCTTGTTATATACAATGCAAATAGTTTTGTGGGTGTTTGATAAATAAGAGTTTCTTTGAGAAATATTTTAATTGTTCTCTGCAGATTATTTTTACTTACAATGGGTGGCGGGTATCTGTTTCCAAGCGAGATGGAGGAGGAAATGCTCAGACCAGCTGAAGTCTTAGACACCTGCATTTCTGTTTGCACAGAGGAAGCAGAGAATATCCTTGTTTCACCTAAAAATAAAGAAGAAATGTTCTCTGCGTCCGAAATTTTCACTTCTGATGATACCATATGGGTGGCGAATGAAGAGATGGTGGAGGAATCGACGTCCTTACATAATTATTATCTTAACATGATGGAATCCACAATTGAAAACTATTCAAAAGACATACCAGATGAGACACTGGATTTACCACCACAAACAATTATCATCAGTAGCCAACACCCAAGTGTATTGATAAATTCGGCACTCGAATGCCCTACAGAATTGATTCCAGATGAGACGTTGGGTTCACTACAACAAACATTTACTAACAGTAACCAATCCCCAAGTGCATTGATGAATTCTGAAGGCCTTCAACTTGAGTTACTGAACGAGACTTCTGTTGATCAACCCTCAAACAAGAATTCAGAGGTCTCTCTCTTTCAAGTTATGAAAATCGTATATGACAAGCAGGAATTGAAATTTGTAGAGAAGGTCCATCTTCCCGAAGAGCATATTATTCATCTTTGCAATCGAATTGTACCTAATGCTGCATAAAACCAATGTCCTGATATCAGAATTAGTTTTAACTCCTTGAATCAATTATCCTTGCCGACAATTGGCTTCTACGGGGACAAGCGATTGATGGGTAGAATATTGAAAGAGATGGGGGTTGTAGATCATTCCATTCATATGCAAATGGAGGAAGACACATTTGAACTAGGTTTGTACGTTGGCCTTTTGAAGCATTTCATAATTTTTTTCTATTGGCATCAAGGTACCCAAAGATGCATGAAGGAAACAGGTTTCTTGTACTTTCATACAGTATGTAGTGGATTTGTGTGATGATATTTTTGTGTGTGTTGAAGAGCATAACGTTCTAGAAGCTCTGTCTGCTTCTGTGGCCGCCACTTCTTGTGATTGAGGAGAACTCAGAGGCTTAAGATAAGTCATGTCCAAGATTATGAAAATGATGTCCTGGTTTCTTCTGGGTTCAACGTAAACATAAGAAGGTATATCAGTACGACCCCTCCCGAAGGTCTAGCAATACCCAAACATACGTTGTTCTTTGCTGAGGGATTTCATAGATGTTCTTTTCTCACTGCTAAGTATAAATGGTCAAGAAAGTATTTTAGTACTCAATTAAAAAATGTTAATGCCAGTACACTTGGGTTTGAGTTGGAGAAAATGTCCAAAGACTATGATCTTGATTTCACTAGGCTCAGCAATGAATACTTTTTTTCTCTTTTAAAGTATTTTGCATTTCCAGAGTTCGGGAGTTGTACAGACTTGGTGAATTATATCCAAGGTCGTCGCAGGGAAATCTGAAAGTGCAACATCCAATCAAGGCTTAATGAATTAGAAGAGAAAATCTTGCAAAATTTTCTCCAGGTTCTACCTGAGTACTGCAGATTTATTTAATATATGCTTGACTCAACATCTGAAGACATGAGGGAGCATATTGGATCTGAGGAGAGTCCTATTCAAATAAATTGGTTCCAACAATTGGAACATCAATTGGCTACTGTTTGGGGTGGCAACTCAGGTAAGAAGAAGCTGCTTTTCGCTGGCTCTGAGATTAAATTTCAACCCTCCTTTGGGATGGAATCTGTCTTTATCGTTGAAAGATATGAAAAGTCTTCCCACCTTATTTTCTTTGAAGAAGAGATTATATTGAGGTGCATAGGTGAAGGTGACAATACAAAGAAGAAGGTAAGGATTTTTCCTATTACAAAAGATGGATTACAAAAGATGGATCTGTAAGGAAACGCCTTGTAGTATCAAGTGAGCAACTTATTCTTCAATTTGGAAGCAACAAAAAGATGTTACCAGGGATTATTGAAGTCATCCAAATTTCAGAGAATGCACTCCACTATTGGATAAAACCTTTAGTTCCTAAAAATTTACTAAATGTAGCATAGAATATTGTTTTCATGTGTTTCCTTATGAGCAATGGCATTTTAGAGCAAGTGAAGAGATTTGGTCAGCTTGTTATTAACAAGATTTTGATCACAGAGAGAAATTCCATTGGAAAATAGATTCTGTTGGCTTTCCTCATGAGCGAGGAGACTTTAGACCAAGTAAAAAAAATTGATATTTCTAACATGAAGATTTTTCTTACTTCTGGTAGCCTTGACATT
>ML778996.1:2397338-2441807 GCA_009831015.1 Picea engelmannii
ATTCTTCATCAAACTTATCTGACACTTCACCTAAGTGCTTCACATCACATTCTTCCTTAGCAAACCCTGCACACTCAAAAGCATTCATTAGAATATCAAAACAATTTTTGCTATTTTCATTTTGCTCTTCTAAGAGAGCTTTCCGATTTCTCTCTTGTTCATCTTCCTTGTCTGCAACAGTAAAGTTGTCTTCCACTTGATTTGTGTATGCAAGTGGACCATTCTTCTCACCAAACAACAGCTCATAAATAAGATGTTTCTCATGCATCAATTTTGACCACTCTTCATTAGATGAATTGTCTTCATCAAATCTAACTTCATATGTCTCTCCTTCAAATAGATCTTCCTCCACAAGGTTTTCATTCTCATTATCACAATCAACTACATACACACTTTCATCATCAATCATTGCGATTTTAATGCAATCATTTCCAGTCTTTATTTCAGTTATAAGACTGACAATACAATTATCATTATTCACAACTATCTTGCTCCCCCTCACACTAAACTTCATCTCTAGATTATCCCAAAACATTTTTGCATTCTCTATTTCACCAAATTCATATAACAGAGCAAAGAGGATGCCATTATTCAATGCTGAACTAACAAGATATAATGTTAATTTATCTCTTCTCTTCTCAGTAGGATCTTCATAACCATTTTGAACAAATTCCCATAAATCTACTGATCCAAGTAAACCTTCCATTTTTATTTTCCAAAGATCAAAATTTTTACCTGAAAATGATGGTAAAACTGGCATTAACCTTTTCACTATTGCATTGATTTCTTCATCTTCATCAATCTGCTCCAGATCCGCAATCTGATCCTGGTCTCCATCAGGTATGAGTTCCTCGGCTACTGCTGAAGACACTTTATATTTACCTGCAAAATATATTTCCTCTTGTTGATTCTTCCTCCACATGTGTTTCAGTTCTCTCCGCAGCTGTTTAATTCTCCTTTGATGACCCATTCCTTCACATCGAGTCTTCTTTAAACAACAATGATAAGCAAGTCTTCACGTCACAACAATGATCAATGGACAACAATTTCTTGCACCAAAAACAACAGTCCTCCACGTGTGCTCAGTAGGAACCTATTTGCTTCGAACGCCTGCAAAGAAATGGCAAGTAACGAAAACCACTTTCTTATCACCAAATTTCTTCTGCAATATGTCACTGTGACTCTTTTCTCCACGCGATCCTATGGAAGCAATGAGCCAACTCTTCACTTCAATGTAGACACGAGAATCCTTTTCATGTGGATTTTTCCTCTCAAAATTCTACACCTGCGCTCCTACAAGCAATCACAATTTACATGCCACAATCTCGACAACGCCTTCCTCCTACGTAGCCTTCAATGTAGCAACGACGTCCTCCACACAATCGATCACTACTTGCAGAGACAAATTCGACGGTGGCTTTGTCGACGGTTCCAACAATCATTGCTTCTCCACCTGCAGTGTCTTGACCATCGTGACTCAAGATGCTGAAACGTCTCCACGTACTATAATGTGGCTCTTCTCCTTTACAAAATCCAGCAACACTTCTTCCAACTGCAACTCCAATACCATAAATTCGCTTGGATTTGAAGCAATTCAAATTATTCTCTTGTAATACGAATCCGGTCAGGTTGAAGGTCTATCAACCGGCTACCGATCTACTAGAGTATGTATCCACAAGGACGCTATCACAATGCTCCTTTTCGACGATTTAGGGTTGATCCGGTTACTTGTTTCTAGACGCTGATCTCTTCAATAATCAACGGTCGTGATCATCTATCTCTTAATGATCAATGATCGGATCTCCTCCTCATTCGACTTCGCAAATTCCTCCATTTACACTTGTCGACAGATTCACGATTCTGTTGCGCTTCCGATCATGGGGAAGTTCGTAGGAGCTTCGGCTTGATTCACCTCCTCAATTTTGTTCTTATCTAATCAAGATCAATCCATTCACTGGTTCTTGGTCTGTATACAGAGTTATGAATCAACCCCCTTAGTATTTATTCTCTGTTGTCCACAGAAACTCCGGTATATGGGTTCTTATACCTTCCCTGACTCAAAAAAAATGTATCACTGGGTTTCAATATATTTACAGGACCGAAATTATGAACCTGAATACGATGACCTTGATGACCGCGTTACCTCCTCTCACGCTCTCCTCTGCACCAACAGGGTGGCTTCCTTTTGCTGAGCGCTCATGCACAACAACCAACACGATCATTTCAAGAGCATCCATCCATTGCATCCCTTCAGCTAGTTTGTGGATCGATCTAGCGAAGTCTCTCACGGCCAGTGCAACCCACACTCTCAACGCCAGATATATGCAGAATTGTCTACTCAGTTCCACACTACACGCAACAGCTCACAAAACGACTCTCTTCTCCTTAGAATATTGCATAAACTCTTGTATGCGCACTCAGACCAACGATCAACTCCACGCTCAATTCGCACAACCTCTCCAACGTTCAACTCCTTACTCCAGCGACGCACCACGACTCTGATACCAAATTACAAAACATAGATCAATTAATCTCAATAACAGTGAGGCCACAAGGGCACATCACCAGTGAGTTTATTACACTCACATAATCTATTGTATTACTTTGATAAATTGCTTACAAATAAATAGGCTAGGTAAGCCTATAACAAACCCCTATCTTTGTGGATCTGCAAAACAACCTAGAAGCTATAAATGAAAACAACCTAGAAAGGGCTCAATGCTTTTGGGTTTTCATCTTTCATGATTTCAGTGATTTCAATATTATAGAGCTGACCTGATGCTCATCTATATCATATCTATATCATTGGATTATGTTGCCAAATTGAAGGTGATTCTGTGGTTATGTATTTGTAGTTTAAAAAAGTTATAATTTTCTTACTAATTTCTTTAAGTATTCTCAAATTACGTAATGATTTGGCAGGGATTATAATTTAATAATGTTTGTTAAACTGTTACTGAAAAAAGGTGAAGCTTATGAAAGGAGTCACATGCAAATTCTAATTTTATATACTCAGTTTTGAGGAGCATATTAGATGTGAGAATTATAACAGTAGTGATTTAGTTAAGTATTTTGATATGTAATCATTTTTGCAGGGTTAATGTATTGGAACGGTTATGTATAAAATGTTAGTGTTTTTTTAAAAGCAATCAACTATATTATATTATAAGAACAAAAATACAGGGGACGAGCAACAATTAATTACTTGCTAGCTAGCTTACACAGAAGCTATTATGGCAGCTCTTGTTTTCTGAGAAGAGTTAACTAACTCGCTTGGGAAGAAGAAAATAAGCACCCAATTTAGGTTTCCCACTAATTCGATACTTGAAGTGCATTCAGAAAATTACAAAACAGAGATCAATTAATCTCAATAACAGTGAGGCCACAAGGGCACATCACCAGTGAGTTTACGCTCACATAATCTATTGTATTACTTTGATAAATTGCTTACAAATAAATAAGCTAGGTAAGCCTATAACAAACCCCTATCTTTGTGGATCCGAAAACAACCTAGAAGCTATAAATGAATACAACTATAACAACCCTGAAACCAACTCTAACAAATAGTTGATATTTCGACATTATTCCAACACTTCCCCTTAATGGAGAAATGGATTCTCAACACTCCAAGTAATATGAATAATATGCTTGTTGGTCTAAGTCTCAACTAGGCTTACAACATAACTTTAACAATTGACTCATCAACTGTGCCTTCATCTTGGCCTTCTTGGTTGTTGTATGATGTTTGTCCTTCTTTTTGCGTTTCCTGCTCCAAACTTGAAACACTTTAACNAAGTCTCAACTAGGCTTACAACATAACTTTAACAATTGACTCATCAACTGTGCCTTCATCTTGGCCTTCTTGGTTGTTGTATGATGTTTGTCCTTCTTTTTGCGTTTCCTGCTCCAAACTTGAAACACTTTAACTCTTGTTTTTTGCTCCATTGTCATTCTTGTGTATCTCTTCTTTCTCAACCTTGATTTCTGGTTAATGTTCTTTGTCTTCAACATTGTTTCAAGTTTTTGGAATATGAGTTCATTTTTAATACTTACAGATTCGACAAAATTCTCATAAGTGGACTGTTGTTTCTCTTTCTGAGTACAATTATCAATGTCATGCTCAAGGGATTCTTGCAACATTAGCTCATAGTAATACTTTATTTCTTCAGGACTCCACTTTATAAAAACTGACTCAATTTCTATATCTGTAATGCAGTCTTCTTCTTCATCAGTGTCCATATAGTCCTCATCATAATCTAATGTTTCTTTGCATTCATCATAATATGGCTTTTGAATCCATTCCTCAATAAATTCTAATTCTTCATCAAACTTATCTGACACTTCACCTAAGTGCTTCACATCACATTCTTCCTTAGCAAACCCTGCACACTCAAAAGCATTCATTAGAATATCAAAACAATTTTTGCTATTTTCATTTTGCTCTTCTAAGAGAGCTTTCTGATTTCTCTCCTGTTCATCTTCCTTATTTGCAACAGTAAAGTTGTCTTCCACTTGATTTGTGTATGCAAGTGGACCATTCTTCTCACCAAACAACAACTCATAAATAAGATGTTTCTCATGCATCAATTTTGACCACTCTTCATTAGATGAATTGTCTTCATCAAATCTAACTTCATATGTCTCTCCTTCAAATAGATCTTCCTCTACAAGGTTTTCATTCTCATTATCACAATCAGCTACATACACACTTTCATCATCAATCATTGCGATTTTAATGCAATCATTTTCAGTCTTTATTTCAGTTATAAGACTGACAATACAATCATCATTATTCACAGCTATCTTGCTCCCCCTCACACTAAGCTTCATCTCTAGATTATCCCAAAACATTTTTGCATTCTCTATTTCACCAAATTCATATAACAGAGCAGAGAGGATGCCATTATTCAATGTTGAACTAACAAGATATAATGTTAATTTATCTCTTATCTTCTCAGTAGGATCTTCATAACCATTTTGAACAAATTCCCATAAATCTACTGATCCAAGTAAACCTTCCATTTTCATTTTCCAAAGATCAAAATTTTTACCTGAAAATGATGGTAAAACTAGCATTAACCTTTTCACTATTGCATTGATTTCTTCATCTTCATCAATCTGCTCCAGATCCACAATCTGATCCTGGTCTCCATCAGGTATGAGTTCCTCGACCACTGCTGAAGACACTTTATATTTACCTGCAAAATATATTTCCTCTTGCTGATTCTTCCTCCACATGTGTTTCAGTTCTCTCCAGAGCTGTTTAATTCTCCTTTGATGACACATTCCTTCACATTGAGTCTTCTTTCAACAACAATGATAAGTAAGTCTTCACGTCACAACAATGATCAATGGAAAACAATTTATTGCACCAAAAACAACAGTCCTCCACGTGTGCTCAGTACTGAGGAACCTATTTGCTTCGACCGCTTGCAAAGAAATGGCAAGTAACGAAAACCACTTTTTTATCACCAAATTTCTTCTGCAATATGTCACTGCGACTCTTTTCTCCACGCTATCCTATGGAAGCAATGAACGAACTCTTCACTTCAATGTAGACACGGGAATCCTTTTCATGCGGATTTTCCCTCTCAAAATTCTACACCTGCGCTCCTACGAGCAATCACGATTTACATGCCACAATCTCGACAACGCCTTCCTCCTATGTAGCCTTCAATGTAGCAACGACGTCCTCCACAAAATCGATCACTACTTGCAGAGACAAATTCGATGGTGGCTTTGTCGACGATTCCAACAATCATTGCTTCTCCACCTGCAGTGTCTTGACCATTGTGACTCAAGACGCTAAAACGTCTCCACGTACTGCAATGTGGCTCTTCTCCTTTACGAAAGCTAGCAACACTTCTTCCAACTGCAACTCCAATACCATAAATTCGCTTGGATTTGAAGCAGTTCAAATTATTCTCATGTAATATGAATCCGGTCAGGTTGAAGGTCTATCAACCGACTATCGGTCTACTAGAGTATGTATCCACAAGGATGCTATCACAGTGCTCCTTTTCGACAGTTTAGGGTTGATCCAGTTACTCGTTTCTGGACGTTGATCTCTTAAATAATCAACGGTCGCGATCGTCTATCTCTTAATGATCAATGATCAGATCTCCTACTCATTCGACTTCGCAAATTCCTCCATTTACACTTGTCGACAGATCCACGATTCTGTTGCGCTTCCAATCATGGGGAAGTTCGTAGGAGCTTCGGCTCGATTCACCTCCTCAATTTTGTTCTCATCCAATCAAGATCAATCCATTCACTGGTTCTTTTTCTGTATACAGAGTTCTGAATCAACCCCCTTAGTATTTATTCTCTTCTATCCATAGAAACTCCGCTATACGGTTTCTTATACCTTCCTTGACTCAAAAAAAATGTATCACTAGGTTTCAATATATTTACAGGACCAAAATTATGAACCTGAATATGATGACCTTGATGACCGCGTTACCTCCTCTCACACTCTCCTTTGCACCAACAAGGTGGCTTCCTTTTACTGAGCGCTCATGCACAACAACCAACACGAGTATTTCAAGAGCATCCATCCATTGCATCCCTTCACCGAGTTTGTGGATCGATCCAGCGAAGTCTCTCACAGCCAGTGCAACCCACACTCTCAACGCCAGATATATGCAGAATTGTCTACTCAGTTCCACACTACACGCAGCAGCTCATAGAACGACTCTCTTCTCCTTAGAATATTGCATAAACTCTTGTACGCGCACTTAGACCAACGATCAACTCCACGCTCAATTCGCACAACCTCTCCAGCGTTCGGCTCCTTACTCCAGCAACGCACCACGACTCTGATACCAAATTACAAAACATAGATCAATTAATCTCAATAACAGTGAGGCCACAAGGGCACATCACCAGTGAGTTTACACTCACATAATCTATTGTATTACTTTGATAAATTGCTTACAAATAAATAGGCTAGGTAAGCCTATAACAAACCCCTATCTTTGTGGATTTGAAAACAACCTAGAAGCTATAAATGAAAACAACCTAGAAAGGGCTCAATGCTTTTGGGTTTTCATCTTTCATGATTTCAATGATTTCAATATTATAGAGCTGACCTTATGCTCATCTATATCATATCTATATCATTGGATTATGTTTCCAAATTGAAGGTGATTCTGTGGTTATGTATTTGTAGTTTAAAAAAATTATAATTTTCTTACTAATTTCTTTAAGTATTCTCAAATTACGTAATGATTTGGCAGGGATTATAATTTAATAATGTTTGTTAAACTGTTACCTAAAAAAGGTGAAGCTTATGAAAGGAGTCACATGCAAATTTTAATTTTATATACTCAGTTTTGAGGAGCATATTAGATGTGAGAATTATAGCAGTAGTGATTTAGTTAAGTATTTTGATATGTAATCATTTTTGCAGGGTTAATGTATTGGAATGGTTATGTATAAAATGTTAGTGTTTTTTTAAAAGCAATAAACTATATTATATTATAAGAACAAAAATACAGGGGACGAGCAACAATTAATCACTTGCTAGCCAACTTATGCATAAGCTATTATGGCAGCTCTTGTTTTCTGAGAAGAGTTAACTAGCTCGCTTGGGAAGAAGAAAATAAGCACCCAATTTAGGTTTCCCACTAATTCGATACTTGAAGTGCATTCAGAATGCTAAGGATTGGCTACATTACAGTACAAAAGAAAGACTGGTATCTTTGAAACAATTATAAAAACTGTTCAGGAATTACAAAAAGATAGGTTAGCTAGTGTTAACATCCTGAGGGTCGCTTTCCTTTGAAACTTGATTCTTGTCTTTACTGGTGCCTGCAGCAGGGGACGAATTCTTGTAATGTTTTTCTTTTTTTAATAATAAAAAAGATACTATAGATTTTATATACAGAACATACATAATTTTACAATCTGGGTCCTCGAGAGTTTGCCACAAAATGAAAACCAAACCTCCCTCCCTTGTTCATCTCAATATCTATAATGTCGAGAGTAGAAGTCTTTCCACAGTTTCATCTACACCACTTGCTCATTGTTTCAGCTTCGGCCTGCAAGTGTAGCAATAATTATGAGAGTTTCTTACAAAACCAGAGTAAAATTAGAAAGCCCCAAAAAACCAAAAAACCAAGCTAACTAGACTGACTCAATTGCTAACCTTGGGAAACAATACTACCTAGGGTCGTCATAGCTCCTTGAAGGGTTTGAGTGCCACGCTCGCTTGCCAGTCAATGGATTGCGTTTTTGTTGGATTTCGGTCTTTCTTCTTCCTCATCCACCATAATGGGATTTTCTTGGGTGCTTGTCAGCTTTTTGCTTTCCTCTACTCCATCCCTCTGCGTGTTCTTAGGGGCCTTTGTCTTTTCATGGAATCAGATGCCAAATTTCTCCTTGCATAATAGCTCGAATTTGGCTTCCAGAACCCAGATCGCATGGCGGGTGGCCCACATTTCAGCTTGTTGTTAAACCATGGCCTATGCCACCATTGCTTTCATCATCCAATAGAATTTTGCAAGATGGAAGAACTTGGTGTCCCTAGTACGAGATTTCCTAGGGTGGGGGACCCATTCCTTCACGGACCACATAATTTCTTTGTCTAACATGTTCTTTCTCTTTCTTAGTACTTTCTCCTGGACTCTCCCCATTAGTTCTTTCTCTTCCGCTCAGCACAAGTTTTAGTATCTCGTCCTGGCCCCTCTAACTACCCTGGCCACACGACGATTGATAATAGTAGGGGTTCCTACAGGATGACTCCCTCTGCCTTTGCTTCGCTGCGAGTCCTTATTCCTCAGAGGCCCAGTCTTCTCTCCTGCCGTGGTTCGACGACGCCTGCTTTCCATGTTTTCAGACTTGGACCACTTTCCATGTTTTCAAACTTGGACCTTGAATCTCTAATCACAAGTCTACTAGAATAATCCTGGAGGTGTTGATATTATGGTAGCTGCGGGAGGTATTTACCTCCACGTGTAAACCTGACGAGAATAGAATATTCCGGGAAGCAAGAGGAAAACCTAATTAATTGGTTAATAACCCTAGAAGACAAGTCGTCTCAAGAGAATGACTTGTATTAGGTTATTAGCCTCCAAGAGAAGAAGTCGGCTAAAGAAAATATTATATACTAAAGAATTAGTACCCAGAATGAGAAGTCGGCCCAGGCAGTCTGCCATAAATAGTATAAATATAGGAGGTCAGTCTTCATTTTGGCCAATATTCTCATAATTGTAGAAGTAACACTTGTGCACACTGCAGTTGGCCAGTTTGTGCGCAAGTTTGGAGGAGAGTTGTTGTTGCAGCTACTGTAACTAGCAGATTTCGGTTTTGGCTTGGACTCTCTCTTGGTTATGGTTTGGACTCTCTGATCAACTCTCGTTACTCTTTCTTGGTGCACTATCCTTAGAGAAAGGTGCGCCACCTTTGTTTGGCTATCTAGCCTAGGGTTTGCTTCCAGAATGATTCTTTGTCAAGGATAAGGTGCTCGGGGGTGGCTTCTGCCTATGGTTGGGTGACAATAGTGATATTGTCTATGGTTAAATGAGGACATCCATTACATTCTAATAGGATATGGAACCACACTATCTTTGCACAGTCTAACCACTGGAAGATAGATTGGGAGGATTTACTCAGTTGTAGTTGCAGTTGCAGCCAGTTTTTGCTGCGACAACGAAACCCTAACCCTCTAGTTGAGGCACCTTAAGTGAAGGGATTGACCTAATTTCTAGACAGACTAGTGCACCCTATCCTAGCGCATCTCCTGGTACTCTCAACAAGCTAAGACGTCAAGTTTGAGTTTTTGGTCAAATCTAGGGTTGACCAAGTCAAAGCAGCCATGACTTACTCTATGAAGCCAGAAAACAAATTAGAAGGGGCTTCTAACTTCAAATCATGGAAGACAAGGATTGATCTCATCCTTGCCAAGAATAAAGTGTTGGATATCGTGAAAGGAAAGATTGTGGAACCAGAGTTTGAAGAAGGAAAAGAGAAGGAACCACAAAACATTGCAGTTATGGAGAAGTTCAAAGACAATGACATGAATGCCATGAGTATCATAGTGGATTATATAAAAGACCACTTGATACCCTACATCTCCCATCTTGATTCATCTAAGAAGATGTACGATTCCCTAACAAATCTCTTCTCAGTCAGAAACATTGGACAAGTAATGAGTCTAAAGAACGAGCTCTGTGACATGAAGATGAATGATGATGACATCATAATGTCATACTTTGTGAGGATCTCTCAGTTAAGATATCAACTACAATATATTGAAGAAATCATCTCAGAGAAGGCACTGGTAAATATAGTACTCAATGGTCTTCCCAAGACATGGGATGCATTTGCTGCAAGCATGAACACAAGGAAGGAGTATCCTACATTTGAAGAATTTTGGACTTGCTGTGTGCAAGAAGAATCAATGATCAATGAAAAAGAGAAACCCCAAAATAAATACGATGATCAAGCCCTCACAACAAATTTCAAGAATTTCAGGAATAAAAAGAAGTTTGGCTCCAGGAAGAAACCAAATTAGAAGAAAGATATCTCAAGAATACAATGCTTCAATTGTCGAAATTATGGTCACTATAAGAATCATTGTCCCGAGTTAAAGAAAAGGAAGGAAACACACAAAGCATCAGTTGTAGAAGAAAGGGAACCCTAAAAAAAAGCCAAGTAGGACAAAATCGACTTCTTCTTCTAAGACCAGGTAACAATACTCTTCACAGTTCTTGTACATACCATGTTTAGATAGTTTTTGTACATATCCTGCATATCTATTTTCTAGAAGATAAGATGTTCAAAGAGAAACTATACCTATGACTACAAGTCAGACAATACACACGAAAGGATGAAGTACATCAAAAACCCCTGGTAACAATTCATGTGGAAGTTATTACATAAGTAATAGCTGCAAGATAAGTTGAAATTAGAATCAATCTTGAAGAAACCTAGAAGAAGTAAACACAGAAAGAAGGCAACAATCAAGAGGAAATTTGGAGAAAGACTCATGACACTTTGCAGAAGGCAATAAGGATGTGGACATAAGCGTGGACTCTGTTAGATGGAGGGAGCCGATTATATATTTCCAAAAGAAAAGCATGCATTCATAAATGAAGCAAGGATTAGGAGGGAGCTAATCCTATGATCCATTGAAGATGATGAATTATATATCCCTGGTAGCAGCCATGAAAAACAACACATGTTTATTTGACTTTAGAAGAGGTCTTCTTCGAAAAGAAGCCTTAAAAGTATCCCTGATTGTCCATCCACATCCATGATCCTATGATGAAAGGAAGAAGTTGGAATCTTCAGGGCATGGAATCTATAGAAAACTCCATGGACCCAAGAGCTAAAGAGAAACATGAGGAAGAACATAAAGATTCCAAGAGAGAAAGAAAATACAGAACAACCAGTCATTGTATCAAGAATCACAAGACTACTAGTCTAACCCGAACTCACTAAAAACAATCAAGCAGAGGAATTGAAAGTTGTGATCAAGAACAATGTATGGAAGACTTATGAATGTAAGCATTTCTAGATCTAGAACTAGAGTTTCTTCCGGATGAAGGGAGAAGACTATGTGATTGCTTATTCCAAGTAAACCAGACATACCTCTACATGAGCCATTATATCGTCCACAATATCCATGGTTTGGAGTCTACATCAGATGAATGCAAAGATTGTTCTCCAAAATAATTGAACTACGAGTGTATGTAGAGCAACCTCAAGGCTTTGAGGTATACCGGAAAGAGACTCTTGTATGCAGATGGAAGAAGATTTTGTTTGGATTCAAACAACTTGGTGCAAAGCCTCTCATGCACAGCAAAAGCATGGTGAAAATATTCTATGATAAAAGTCAGAATGGTTACTCAGAAGTCCAGGATGATGGATTGCTAATCCATAACAAACTCTCATGATGAAAGAAGAAGTGCCACGTGGATATGTTCCAGTTTGAGCCTTGCCACAATGTTATGAGCTAGCAGAAAACAAAAGAGTTGAATTCAACTATGATATACTGTAATGATCAAGGCTATATGAAGCCTTCAGAGAAAACCAGTGTTCCAGAAAGACCGAAGTACATTGAGATCAAACATTACATTCTTCATGGTGAAGTCCAGAAAAGAGAAGTGGTTCTCCAATATATATCTCCACAGATTAGCAGATAAGCATATATTTTGGTAAGGCCTCTATCCAAGATGAAAGAGTTTTCATACTCAAGCTGGAGCTCATGGAGACAATTTCCTTATTGAAAAAGGAAGAGATGACTCCCAGGTTGGGAGGGAGCACTAATGTGTTAATGATTTATGGACAATCATTTTTCAAGTTTGAAAAATGGTCCAGAATGAGTAGTTCCTTTCCAGTTCGGAAAGTGGTTTGAGATTTATGACGGACAAACATTTTCTAGTTCAGAAAATGGTCCAGATCGAATGGTCATTTTCGTAATGAAAATGGTTCGATGGATTGTTGATGCACCATAGAAAACAATTCCCCTTGTGGCCAGTGTGGGGGAATGGTCTAGTACAGTCTCTCTTCTTGACGATCACTCTTAGTAGTGGTCAAGAAGACTGGTTCGCCTTGCTGGACATTCATTCTTTCGAAGCTCACAGTGGTGAGCAGTTTCGAAGAATGGTCCGTTTTGGAGGTTGGTGCAGGAAAATCATTTCCTTAGGAAATGGTCTGAACAATCATCCCCTAGGGAAGATTCATTCTCTCCAGGTTGCACTTTGTTCAGTGTCGGAGGAATGGCCTAGATAGGTGAATGTTCTAGGTTTAGCAATCAACTATAGGAATTCCCTAGGGCAGACTCATTCTCTCCAGGTTGTACTTTGTTTAGTGCCGGAGGAATGGCTCGAATAGGTGAATGGTTCAGGCTCTGAAATCGAGACAATTATTCTTCATTGCTTGAGAAGAATAGTCTATATATCTCATCATTGATGTTTTACCTTATGCGGGTAGATACTCTTCCAGATCTCACAGATGTGAGTGGAAGAATGGCCCAGATGATTCAGTTTATATCATAACAATGTTTTATGTGCAGATTGATATCAGATGATATGATTGTTATGGAGATTGTATGTCTCCGGATAGTAGATGTATATTACTGTGGTGGATGTGTTCCACTAATTGTGACTATATGTCACTGATCAAGTATATGTGTGCTACTTGGTGTGGCAGTGTACCACTGGATTGTAGTTGTGTACTACTATAGATAGACCCAATTGTGTTCTATTGAATGACATTGTTCCGATTGCCTTGAAAACTATTAGTAATGTTGGAAATGATTATTAGCTAGATGGATGATCAATGGACAAAGATTCCCCAAACAGAAAATGGTCTAGGACATTCATTCTTCTAGGACATATGTCCGGATTAGAAGAATGGCTCCTGTGTCACTCTGTGGAGTGAGTAACTTATCCAACATCATGTCTAATTACTAAGATGGAGTATGGTTTTGAGAGATGATGCAGTCGATGACACTAATAGTGATGATGGTGCTCATGATCTAATCATGAGATAGTCTATACGACTATGTTGATGCTACCGGGTGAATGGTATGCTTTTGCTCAAGACCATTACTTTCAATACCTCCCTAGCTAGGAGGGAGTGTTGATATTATGGTAGTTGCAGGAGGTATTTACCTCCATGTGTAAACTTGACGAGAATAGAATATTCCGGGAAGCAAGAAGAAATCTTAATTAATTGGTTAATAACCTTAGAAGACAAGTTGTCTCAAGAGAATGACTTGTATTAGGTTATTAGCCTCCAAGAGAAGAAGTCGGCTAAAGAAAATGTTATATACTAAAGAATTAGTATCCAGAATGAGAAGTCGGCCCAGGCAGTCTGCTAGAAATAGTATAAACATAGGAGGCCAGTCTTCATTCTGGCCAGTATTCTCAGAATTGCAGAAGCAACACTTGTGCACACTGCAGTTGCCCAGTTTGTGAGCAAGTTTGGAGGAGAGTTGTTGTTGCAGTTGTTGCAACTAGCAGATTTCGGTTTTGGCTTGGATTCTCTCTTGGTTATGGTTTGGACTCTCTGATCATCTCTTGTTACTCTTGCTTGGTGCACTATCCTTGGAGAAAGGTGCGCCACCTTTGTTTGGCTATCTATCCTAGGGTTTGCTTCCATAATGATTCTCTATCAAGGCTAAGGTGCTCAGGGGTGGCTTCGGCCTATGGTTGGGTGACAATAGTGATATTGTCTATGGTTAAACGAGCACATTCATTACATTCTAACAGGAGGGAGGCGAGGATGCTTTCTACCCTAGAAGTCTGGTTGTTTCTAGTCACAAGGAAATGGCTTCACCCACTCTCTTTCTATCAGAGAGTCTAGTCTAATAGGAATGATGAATCCAACTTTGCAAATCAAAATGACTTCGGCAAGAAATTTCGATAGCCTGGGGATAATTGAGCTGCTGTCTCTTATAGCCAGGGTTGTTGTCTCGCTTGGACTTAATCATGTACTTTCCCCACTTTCACCCATTATTTCGATGATTGATCCATATCCTTTGGGGTCTCAGCTGATCCAACCTGATCATTATTGTTTTCGGTGTGGTTGGGTATGATGTTTTTGTCCTTCCCCCATTAATATGAAGCTCGATCAAATTTGGATCATTTTTCCGCTTCTTCATATTGTCCTCCTTTATGTTCCCATGATGACTGGTGGCTGACCAGACAACTCCACCTATTGCTGAAAGGACATGTATCTGACCTTCAGGGATATTCGTGGGAATCATTGTAACACTTGGGCCTCTAACAACCCTCGCGGTGATTTCCCCTCTCCACCTGTCTTGTCATGCAGTTGGTTGTCATGGCGGTTGAGACATGTAAGGTTATCATGTAGATATCATGTCCCCATGTCGTGCCATTGCCATTGGCATGCACTTTGGGCCTGGCCCACTGCCACATTAGCAAGGTAGTCAACGACCGCATTTTCCTGTCTTCTGACGTGGCTTGGGCTTATTGTTGACGTGCCACGGATGGTCAGTGCCACCTCTGCGAGCCCAATCTTTTGAGACTTTGTCTGGCGAGGCACCGTTTATGATTTTTCCTAGAGTCGAGACCCAAAGTTTGGAGTCTCCTTTAGCTATGAGCGTCAAATACCCCCTGACCTTCACCCATTGCAAACCTTCTAGTAATCCTGTTGATTCTGCTTTGTTGTTTGTGGTATGCCCCAATATGACAGTGTAAAGGCTGGCGATTTCTCCCTTGGCATCCCTGAAGATTCCTCCGGCCCCTCTTGGCCCTGGGTTGCCCCGTCAAAATTCGATTTTAGGAATCCCTAAGGGGGGGCCTCCCATGTCTCTCCATGTAGCTGATGCGGTTCTTGGGGTTTTTCTAGTGGGAGCGTCGACTTACCTTTTCCTAGGCTCCATATGGCTAACATACCTTTCTCGTGCCTTGTCATTGTTAGGTCTTCTGCCTGCTAAGGGGCCTGGGCTATGGTCTCTCATATGTTGTTCAAGACCCCTTGCCAAAGCAATTCTAGGGATGGAGGTTGGTTTCAGAGGATCCATTTATTTATGGTTTTCCATATATTCCAGAGGAGGTAACCTGGGAAAATCATCCAAGCATGGTTTATAATTGAATTTATGGTAAGGATCTGTTCTCCAATATTCTATTGTCTTCATGATGTCTTGTATTTTCCAGTCTAAGATTTTGAATATTGCGGCCCCTATGTCCCATTATTCCAAATCTAACAAGCATGAATTGAGGAGGTGGTTTAGGGTTTCTTCTGGTTGATTGCATAGTAGATAGATCGATGGGCCTGAGAAACCTCTCCTTATGATCATGTCCTAAGTTAGTTCTTTTATGTTGATTTCTATCCATAGAAAGGTGGCCACTTTGGGCCATAATTGGGAGTTCCATACCTTATACCAAACTGGTCTTTTGGGCTCGTTCCCAGACCCATGGCTACTTGGTAGGCTTTGAAATTGATGTGGAATTTCCTGTCCCCCCTTTTCCCCCATATAAGGATATCCTGGCCCTGCCTGTTGGGTGGTGGGTAGTATTTTACAACATCCTCCATGACCTAAATAGGTGGATCATTCCATTCTATAGGACGTTCAGTTGGAAAGATCCAAGATTTTGTTCTACCAATGACAGGGTGTGGGTGTTCCTCCCAATATTATGCAACTTTCTTCCTTCCATCCCCTATCATCTTATCTTTGATTGTCTGTAGCCGTTCATCCGAGCTCATCATCAGACATTTCTCCCACGTGTCCTCCTGGAAAAGGGCCAACTGACCATCATGTAGCTCCCCAAAACTTTGATTTTCTTACCATCACTCTATTTTTCCAAGAATAATTCTAGATCATCGATCCTGATTTGTCTCCCTCCAAATGAATCCAGTCTTGAGGGGAGATATCTTTGTCATATTTTCCCTGCCAAATCCTATCCTAGAGCACTTTTCAACTTTTGATCCATCTCCAGTAAATTTTAGTCACCAGGGCCTGGCTCAGCCTTTGGGTGTCTTTTAACCCTAAGCCTCCTCGAGACTTTGGTTCACACATTTTTTCCGAGGCAACTAGAGCCAATTTGTTTTTTCTTTTTGTTCCTCCCCATAGGAATTTTCTCTGGATTGAGTGAATTTTCTGAAAGATGTACTCGGGTGTTGCCAAAAATGAGAACAAATAGACCGACATAGACATTAAAACTAATTTAATGAGTAGAAGTCTTCTCGACAAAGGGAGGAATCTATGGGTCCAACAACTAAGCCTATTTTCCAGTTTAGTTAACATCTCTTGCCATCCCATATTTCTTATATCTTTGTCAATGAGGGGAGCCCCTAGGTAGCGCGAGGGAAGAGACGATCTTTGGAAGCCTAAAATTTTGGTAATTCTTTGTTGAATGATGTTTGAGGTGTTAAAGAAGAAGATGTGGGATTTATCTAAGTTTAGCTGCATTCCAAAGGAAATAAGGAAAACATCCAAAGCTTTCTTGATGGATTTGGCTTCCTGCACTGTGGGATTCCCTAGGAGGATACTATCATAAAAAAACTGAGGATAGGTCAAAGGTTCAATCTAAGGGGAAATTACTATCCCTTTCAGGTGACCTTCTTTTTGGGTTTGCTTTAGGAATCTCCCTAAACCTTTCGTGAAAATAATGAAGAGGTAGGGGGACATGGGATCTCCTTGCCTTAATCCCCGTGAAGCGTTAAAGGTGGGAGAGGGGGAGTCGTTGACTAGAATTGAAAAGAAATCCAAGGAAGTAAGGGTCAAGATCCATTGGGTCTAGGAGGGGTCAAAGCCAAAGGCCCCCATAATGGCTCTCAGGAAGTCCCAATTTATTCTGTCATAGGCTTTGGATAGGTCTAGCTTTAGGAGCATCCCATTTTTTTCTCAGATTGCAAGGAATGAATGGTTTCATGAGCAATTACAATACCGTCCAGAATTTGTTTACCTTCTACGAAATCCCCTTGTTCAGGGGAAATAATTCCTAGAGGATAGGCTTCAATATTTTAGCAATGATTTTAGAAATAATTTTGTAAACAACATTACATAATGAAATAGGTCTATACTTATCTGTTGTATTTGATTCATTTTCCTTTGGGATGAGAGCTAGGAAGGTGGCATTGAAGGCTCTCAAGACTGTTTGGGAGGTCCTGGCTTATTCCACCACTTCCCATAAGTCTTTGCCAATAATGTTCCAATAGGCTTGGAAGAAGTCCAAAGTGAAGCCATATGGCCCTATGGCTTTCCCCTGCAACATCTCTTTCACCGTCGCTTCCACCTTCTCCATAGTCACCTCCCTCAGTAGGCTTTTTTTATGGTCTTCAGAAACCAACTTTGGAATAGGATGGATGATTAAGTCACTAGCTCCCTTCTTTGTTGAGGGGGTTCTGTGAGTAGAGAAATGAAATAATTCCTGAGGTTATGCTCTATGTCTTCATGCCTTTCTACTATCATCCCTTCTTTTGTTTTCAAGGAGTGAATCCAATTCCAGTCCCTGTGTTGTAGGGGGGAGTTATGAAAGAATTTGGTATTCTTGTCACCCTCTTTAAGCCAAAGAATCTTGGATTTATGGAGGAACATGATTTCCTCTTGTTGGTCTCTTTCTTCTAACTCCCCTCTAAGGGATGATTCCAGCTATTGCAGATCTAGAGCCAGACCATCCTAGTTTATTTGTCTTTGCACTTGTTCCATCTTCACTTCTAAGTCTCGTTTTGCATCCTGAATACAGTTCCCAAAGACTTATTTATTCCACCTTTTTAGGCTAATTTTTATATGTTTCAACATTTGTTGGAACTGGAACATCTTTGTTCCATACAACTTTTGGTTCTCTCCCCACCACCCTTTAATCATTTGCATGAATTATGGGTGTCTGGTCCATAATTTCTCAAATCTTTATGGTTTGGGACGGGAGCAGAGTCCATCCATCCATATCAAAGAGATTGGCCAATGATCATATCCATAAATAGGTCGAATCTCCCCACAGACTTCTTTCCTGTGTTGGTAAAACATTTCTGAGACCATGAATTTGTCTAGTTTTTCTGCTATATGATGCTTCCCTCCTCTTTTGTTTCTCTAGGTAAACTGACCTTATGAAGGGATGATGTCTATTAGTGGCAGTTGATCAATGAGTTCTTTGAAAGTTTGGTCCTCTAATCTCAAGCGACCTATGCCCCCTTTCTTATTTTCCAAGGAGGTTATCATATTGAATTCCCCTCCTACAATCCATTGTTTCTATTTCATACTTGTTCCTACCGTTGAGAGCTCTCTCATGAAATCTCTCTTCTCTCTCAGATATTGGGGACCGTAGACTTGCATGATTGTCCTCTGTTCCGTTGACCCTACGATCTTGTAGGATATGGTTATTATCCTTTTAGATTGGGATCTCAACTCCACTTTGAGTTTGCTTGGGTTCCATAAGAAGACTAGTCCTCCAGAGGCCTTCTCTGCTTCAAAGACGATGGACTCGTAGGGTTTCCATATCTTCCTAGCTATTGAATCAATTTTCATATTGCACTTAGTTTCTTACAACATTACTAGGTCCATATTTTCTAGTTTTAGTATGTTTCTAAGGATTATGTGATTTGAAATGCCATTAAGACCCCTAATATTCCATGAGAATATCTTCATATTTAACTTTTGTTCTGGGGGAGGAAGTACTTGTCTGGTAGTCCCACTACCTGTCCTGAGTTGATGAGAAGATCACCATTTTTTTCAAGAATTTGCTTATGTGGATTTCAACCTTTTTTCCTCTCATCGCTTCCTGATTTTTTGATTTTTTTAGTGGGTTTGGCTTTATGCCCAGGTTCCTTGATGAGGAGGTTGGATTATCTAGCATTGGTTATTTGATTTGTCTTATGAGAAGTTTTCTATAAAGCCGATGAAGTTGTCCCACCTGCATACCATTTATCTCTTTTTCCCCATGGACAACTATCAACTCCTGTAAGTCTGCCTCCATGTCTTATGATTCTAAGGATTGGTTGTCATGTTCCTTCATTGTCTCTTCCCGTGAATCTTCTGAAGCCACCTCATCTTGCATCTAGACTTCTCTCAACTCCATTTCTCTATTTTTCATACATGCCTCCGTTTCTGATGTTTCTGTATGTCTCAATATTCGCCTATTTAGGTTGCTCTTTCTCTCGTCCTTGTCACTCTCCTTCTTGGTTAGATTCCATATCTTCTTTATCTGCTAAGATATGGAAATTGTTGTCATCTTTTCTTTCCCCTTCCCCAGGGTTTTTATTTCCCTTGCATCCCACCTTTCTTTATTTCGGGGCCTTTACGAAGCCTTCAATGTCCTTCTCCTCCTTGCCTTTGTTATTCATCTGGGTTGTGTTTTGAGGATAGTCTTGGAATAGGTGCTCATGTTCGTGGCATTTCCTACATCTAAATGGGATATTCTCGTAGTATATGGGTTGGACCCATTCGTTATCTTGGAATGAATAATGATTGATTCAGGTAGTGTTGCTGCCACATTCATGTAGACACATATTCTAGCATATGAAGTGTATTTGACTACTTTTGTTATTTCTGAGATTTTGACAAAAGAGCCCAACGTGTTACCTATTCCTTCTAGTGTTTGTAGGTGCTAGAACTCGTGGAGTAGGGAGTACAGTCTGATCCAGACTGGGGTGACTATGAAGTCCTCCTTTTCTGGGGAGAAACAGTTCGACCAATACCTGAGGTGGAGCCCTGCATAATTAAATAAATACGGTCCTTCATTAAAGATTCGGTTCTTGTCCTCTGAGCAGGTGAAAAATACTGTAAAGAAACCTTTGGACCTGATTTTTAATCTTATGTCTCATTTGAATTTCCATTTCAATTTTATCCATACCAACAGTGCTTTCTCCGTGGGACAGATCCCCATGAATTTACCTATTAGTGCATAGTCCATCATATATTGAATGTATTCTCCTACCAATGGTGAAGTGACCTCATACCTCGGGTTCTCCACCATTTTAACGGGTGTGTTGTAGGTTGTATCCCTTCATTTTCTAGATAATAATAAAGGAAGGACCTGTCAATTTCTCTGGTGGACATAGCCCACACTGGGTGAACCACATATATATGTGTCTCTATTTTATTGTGTATCTTCTATGTTTTATTTTTGTATTTGTTTTATTTTATTTCTCTACGATCCTATTTTTCTAACCACTGGTATCAGAGCGAAAGGTAACTCGCAAGAAAAGAGGGTTCCTGGTTCAAGTGGGAGCAATGGCGGAAGATGGAAAGTTTAGGGTCGATAAATTTAACAGCGAAACTACCAGTTATGGAAGATGCAGATGGAAGATTATTTATATCAGAATGATCTATTCCTACCATTGGGTGGAATAGAAAAGAGGTCGATGACCATGAAGGACGAATAATGGGAGGTTCTTGGCAGAAATGAACTAGGAACAATTAGGCTAAGCTTGACAACGTCGGTGGCTTTCAATATTTCGAAAGAAAAGACAATGACGGAGCTGGTGGATGCATTGGATAAACTATATGAAAAACCCTCGATGTCCAACAAGGTATTTATAATGAAGAGATTATGTAATATGAATATGTCAGAAGGTGGGTCAGTTGCAGATCATTTAAATGAATTTAATACAGTTACTAATCAACTAAGTTCTATAAAAGTGGACTTTGATGATGAGGTCAGGTCTCTTCTAATCTTGTGCTCATTGCCAAAAAGATGGAATGGCTTGTTCATGGATGTAAGTAACTCTGTCTCTGGTTCAAACACATTAAAATTTGATGATGTTGTTGGTGTTATCCTTAGTGAGGAAATGCGATGGAAAATCACAAGTGAGACATCAAGTAATGCATTAAACATGGAGAACATGGGAAGATAAAAGGAAAAAGGAAAGGGATCAAAGAACCGTGAGAATTCTAGGAAGGGCAGATCCAAATATAGACTCGAAAAGATAGAGTGCTAGAATTGTGGGAAGAAAGGACATCTGAAGAAAGACTGCAGAGATCCAAAGAAACAAAGAGATGGGAAATAAGAGAAAAATGTAACATGTGATGTGTTACAAGATGCTTTGACTCTTTATGTAGATAATAATTTTGAGTCTTGGGTAGTATACTCAGGAGCTTCATTTCATGCCATACACCATAGGAAACATTTTCTAAATCATGTTCAAGGTGATTTTGGACATGTTCATTTGGGCGATGATGCACCATGCAAAATTATTGGAATGGGAAAGGTAAAAATAAAACAAAGCAATGGAAACCAATGGTTGTTGAAAGAGGCAAGACGTGTTCTAGATCTAAGGAAAAATCTAATCTCAACAAGGTAGTTCGCAAGTGAAGGCTATATATCCATATTTATAGATAAGGTGTGGAAGGTCACCAAAGGATCATTGGTGATAGAAAAATGAGAGAAGGTAGGTACATTGTATTTATGTACTGGTAATACTTATTCTTACATCTCTTTAGTTTCTACAGGAGTGGATACATCACTGTAGCATCATAGGTTTGGACATGTGAGTGAGAAAGGGATGGAGATACTTCACAAAATAAATTTGTTTCCAGATCTTAAACAAATTTATTTGGATTTCTGTGAGCATTGTGTTTATGGAAAACAAAAGAGAGACAGATTTCACAGAGTCAAAAAATAAAAGAAGAGTGAAAGGTTAGAGCTTCTACATACAGATGTATGGGGACCAACTCAGGTATCATCTCTTGGTGTCTCTCGTTATTATGTTACTTTTATTGATGATGCAATTATAAAAACTTGGGTTTATTGCATTCGACAAAAATATGATGTTTTTGATACTTTTAAGAAATGGAAAGCTTTGGTTGAGAATGAGACAGAAAAAAGGTTGAAGTGCCTCAGATCAAACAATGGAGGTGAATATTGCAGCAAGGAGTTTGATGATTACTGTTCATACCATGGGATTCGTAGATAGAAGACATTTCTAGGAACACCACAAGAAAATGGTGTGTCAGAAAGGATGAACAGGACAGTCATGGAGCATTCAAGGAGTATGAGATTGCATGCTGGGTTGCCCTTATAGTTTTGGGCAGATGCTGTAAATACTGTTGTTTACTTAATAAACAAAAGACCTTCAAGCTCTTTGGATGGTGGAATTCTAGAGGAGGAATGGATAGGAAAAAAGGTAAACTATTCTTTTTTGAAGACTTTCGGTTGTGAAGCATTTGCCCATATTGATAAAGAAAATAGAACAAAGATTGAGGAAAAATCCAAGAAGTGTACCTTTATTGGATACAATGTTAATGTTTTTGGTTATCACTTATGGAATTATGAAAATCACAAAATCATTAGGATTATAGATGTCATATTCAATGAAAAGGTCATGTACAAAGATCATTTGTAGAGAAATATACAAGAAAAAGAAAAACCAGAATACACAGCGCTTGATGAGATCACTGAAAAAGAAATTCCAAAGGTACCAGAAAATCAAAATTTACAAACAAGAGCAACATGTACCTCAAACTCCTACAAGTGTTGTTAGAATATCTACGAGGTTAAGTAGGCCCCATTAACGATACTCTCCTTCATTGTATTTTTTATTGTTCACTGATTATGGTGAACTAGAATGTTATGAAGAGGCAATGCAGGCAGACACCAAAAACAAGTGGGAGCAAGGCATGAAAGAGGAAATGGATTCCTTGGTAAATAACGATACTTGGGACTTGGTTCAGTTGCCTACAAGAAAAAAATCATTACATAATAAATGGGTTTACAAGTTGAAGGAAGAATATGGAGGCAACAAACGGTATAAGGCTATACTTGTTGTAAAGGGGTTTGCACAAAATAAAGGTATATATTTTGATGAAATATTTTCTCTTGTTGTTAAAATGACTTCAATTAGGAATATTTTAAGTCTTGTGGTATTAGAATATTTGCATCTTGAACAATTAGATGTAAAAACAAATTTTCTCCATGGGGATTTCGAGGAAGAGATTTATATGCAACAACCACAGGGGTATGAGGTCAAAGGGAAGGATAATTTGGTATGCAGGTTTAAGAAGAGCTTGTATGGCCTAAAGCAAGCTCCAAGGCAGTGGTATTTGAAGTTTGACAGATTTATGATAGAACAAGGTTATAGTAGATGTCATTCTGATCCCTGTGTTTATTTTAAAAAGCTAGCAAACAAAAGCTATATTATCTTGCTATTGTATGTAGATGAAATGCTTGTTGTAGGTTCTAATATGCAGGATATAAATGTGCTCAAGAATAAATTATCTAATTCATTTGCGATGAAGGATTTGGGTTCTGCAAAGAAAATTCTTGGTATGAGAATAACAAGAGACAAGAAAAATCGCAAATTGACATTGTCTCAGGGTGAGTACATAGAGAAGGTGTTGGAGAGGTTTAGAATGTAAAATGAAAAGCCAGTTAGTACACCTTTGGCCATCCATTTCAAATTAACTAAGAAAATGTGTCCTAAGACACATGAGGAGATAGAATACATGTCCAGGGTCCCTTATTCATCAATAGTTGGCAACTTGATGTATGCGATGGTTTGCACAAGACTAGATATTGCACATGCAGTGGGAGTTGTGAGTAGGTATATGAACAATCTAGGTAAAGAACATTGGGATGCAGTAAAGTGGATTCTTAGGTATTTGAGAGGTACTAATACTCATGAATTATGTTTTGGAGGTTCAGACATTGTTCTACAAGAATATGTTGATTTAAATATGGCAAGTGATAAAGATAGCAGGAGGAGCAACACAAGGTATATTTTTACTATAAGTGGAACAACATTAAGTTGGATTTCGAAACTGCAAAAGGTTGTTTCACTTTCAACAACAGAAGCAAAGTATGTTACTACTACAGAGGCTAGTAAAGAAATGATTTGGTTATATAGGTTTATGGAGGAATTGGGAAATAAGTTGGAGAATAGAAGGTTGTACTATGACAGTGAGAGTGTCACTCATCTTGCAAAGAGCTCAACCTTCCATTCGAAGACTAAGCATATATAGTTGAGGTACCATTTCATACGATCCGTCTTGGAAGATGGACATTTGAAGTTGGAAAAGATACACACTAGACAGAATCCTGTAGACATGTTAACAAAGGGAGTAACCAGGGAGAAATTGAATTCCTGCTCAGTTTCAGTTGGTATTCAAGCAAGAAGGTGAAGATGAGAAAGTTTCCAGTTCCAAGAAGGATTATAGTACAACATATACAACATCGATGGAGTTGTTAAGATCGATCTCCAAGTGGGAGATTGTTGGTTGTGGAGCCTGATTATCTTCCTAATTCATAGGCATTTTGTTTTCAATTGTGTTTATACCCCATGAATATTTTACACCTCATAAGAATGTACACTCCTCCATGCGGGGGAGTGCAGGGGGGGTTACCCCCCCCTACAGGGTCTGGTGGCAAGCAGGCTCCCGAAGGAAAAATTTCCTTGTAAATGTATATTGTAATTTGATAGTAAATCTAGACTATTCATTATAAGGTCACAAATTCGACGATAGAAGTTATGTTAGGGTTTTTTCCCCTATAAGGCAACCCTCTTTTATGAGGGAACTGTATTGCAGTTGTGTACCATTGTGAATATTGTATTCTGAGTGAGGAGACTGTGAGAGGAAGAAGAGGAAGTTACAATGAGTGTGTTGTAGGTTGTATCTCTTCATTTGCTGGATAATAATAAAGGAAGGACCTGACAGTTTCTCTCGTGGGCGTATCCCACACTGGGTGAACCACATATATCTGTGTCTCTATTTTATTATGTATCTTATGTGTTTTATTTCTGCATTTGTTTTATTTTATTTCTTCACGATCTTGTTTTTCTAACAATTATGTTGTTTCATTTGTTCCAAATTTTATCATGTTTGTCTTTCTGGTTTTCCACCCCTTCATTGGCAAGCATGTCTGCCAATTTGTTAGCCATACACCTTACATGAAAGGGGATAAGAGCTTCGATTCTGGGAAGAAGGGCTTGAAGTTCTTCAAGTTCCCCTTCCATGCGCCAACCGGAAAAAATATTGTTGATAGCCTCTCCATGGAACAATTTTTCAAGGGTGCAAATAAGTTTTAAGGAGTCTCCTTCAACAATGTGTTTGTTAATTGCTTCTTTAATGGCAATGTTGAGACCTTGGATTAGCGCCCCAAGTTTTGCCTCATTGTTGGTAGCTATACCAGGCCTTCAACCTGTTATATAATAATGGTAATTTAGTTATGTTTTCATATTACCTAATAATGTGATATTTTTAATTTAATTATGTTTCTCATGTTTTTATGACATTCTGTTATGCTTTCTGAGTATGAAAAGTGTCATATGTCAATTTTATTTTTATATTTTTGGTTGGAAGTAGAAAAGCGTTGTAAATTATAATAGTAGTAATAATTTGATAGAGTGTGTGATTGTGCTTAATGTGTAGTAAATAAGTAGTATTTAAAAAAATATTAGTAACAAAATAATGTTTCAATTAAAAAAATTTAAATTTGAATTCAATGTTGATTAAATGTTATTTCAAATAAATAATTTAAGACAAATTTAAATTTAAATGTATAAATTAAGTAATTTTATGAGAATTATTTCAATGTATATAATAAATATGCTTTTATAAAACAATTAAAAAATCTAATAATCTTTATTTTTTCAAATAAATAATTCAAAACAAATTTAAATTTAAATGTATAAATTAAATAATTTTATGAAAATTATTTCAATGTATATAATAAATACGCTTTTATAAAACAATTAAAAAATCTAATAATCTTAATTTTTTTATGTGTAATTTTCATTAAAATTAAAATTAAAAATATTTTATAATTTTTTTTTAAATAATCAATTTGAAATGCAATAGATTTTATTAATAATTTTTTTAATAAATAAAGACAAAGTGTTTCAAGTGGGAAGATAGAAAAACATAAAGAAGGATTGCAAATGCACTAATTGGATATTTCTCACTAAAAGTTAAAATTACTTCATATATTCAAAGTTAAAATGATTTAGTAGTTAAAAATAAATATATTAATAATAAATGATATTTCAATATAAAGAAATAAATATAAATACGAGTTAAGTTTCAAATAAATATAATAAAAAGTAATAAAAATAAATTATAGACAAATAAATTTAATATATTATTTGAAATTGTATATTCTTATTAAAATTATTTTATATTTATAAAAATAAAAGAAGTTGATATTATTTTAAAATTCTAAGTTTTGATGAATAAATAATTTTATTTTTTAAATTTTTTATAATTTAAAACATAACTGATGATGACAATGACAATGGTTAACATCTATTGAAATCGAATTGGTGTATCATACCTTAAGATGGTAAGGGATTACTTGCAATTATTTAGAAAATAAGAAAAAAATATCAAAATAGTATATGATAAGTAAGAAAAGAAGAAAAAATTATCAAAATTTGCATATTTATACACTAGATTCTTCTAAGGATTTGAGAAGCAATGGATTTTCTCGGGCTTCTGTCCACAACGATTAGGCTTAACCCTAGCCGCTCATGGCCCCTGCACGAAGCTCTGATGTCCTCGTTCTAGTCTCCCTCGACAATCATGGAGGTAGCCCCTTCAGCTGCTACTATAGCCCCATGTTGTGGGCCTCTTCCTTCCATTTCTTTGGCTAAGTCGGGTTTTATCTTGCAGTCTGGAGCTTCATTTCGAGATATTGTTTAGAAGGAATTTGCTCCATCTTCTTCGTCTCTCCTAGCTCAAGAAGCCTCGTCTCTTGTCATTCTCATGGGACACGATGCTGATGAAGAGGAGGAATATTACAGATCCGTGAGTTTGGTCTGTCGCTTCAATGGTTTTTGGCCAAAGTTAGCAGATCTTAACAACTAGATATTTGATACCCGGATCCCTATCATGCAACAACAAGCTTTCATTGATCCTTGTGTAAATGGTTTCTTCATTGTTGAGTTTGACATTCAGGAAGATCGAGATCTAGTTTTCAACTTGGGTCCATGGTTTTGGGGAAACTCAGGTTTGTGCATGAAACCCTGGTCTCTTTCTTTCAATCCAGTCACTGACATTCTCTCCCCAGCCCCAGTTTGGGTGAGACTTCCCAATATTCCCTTACATTTTTTGGGATTACCCTCTCTCGAAGCCATTGGTTCGACACTAGGAAAATTCCACTTTGCAAGCTTTGAAACTACAATCCACAACACCTCTACTTATGCTCATATTTTCGTGGAAATGGACTTCATTAAAGGATTCCTAGTTGAATTTATTCTTACTGTTAAAAATTACTTTTGGCCTTAGAAACTTGACTATGAGAGAGTCTCCTTGCAGTGCGAATCTTGTTTTGAAATAGGTCATCTTGCATCCCATTGTCCTAAAGGGTCCAGGAAGATCAAAAAGCATCGAAAATCCATTTGGTGGGTTGGATCTAATGACGACCATTAAGTAATTTCAAAAGACTGCAAAGAGCCTCCATGAGACAATGAAAATCCTTCTCAATCAGATCCTGCTATTTAGCACACTCCGTTATTTCAAGTCTCATGCCACAACTTTAGTCAGAAGCCGAAGAAAGAGGCATCTTCCCTTCAGGTCTCAGATAAAGGACTTTGGATCCAACAATCCCCTCAACCATCAACATGTTGGGAAGATCAAGCTGATGTTGTTGAGGTTTCAGATTAAGAAAAACAAGAAGCTTCAGATCAAGAAAATCTAGGACTCATAGACATTACAGATGGTCCAACATCTAGTAATGAAGTTTGGACAATAGTCAGAAAGAAAAAGAAAGAACATGTAACATCACAACCAATGATAACATGAAGTCAAGCCCGCAAGTCACGAAAAAAGGTGAGCTCTTCCTCAACAAGTTAATTTAGATGCAATATCTCTTCACTTTTATCCTCAGATTCGTTTTCCGAGTGTATTCAATAAGGTTGTTCTATGTCAAGATTTCATTTGAGTGTTTGACAAAGTCATTAGTAGTCTATAACAATTATCTATTTGAGGCATCAAGTTGGCTTGAAATTTCCAAGATTTCGTAACTTCTTCGTGGTTTAGACCGCACCTTTTTTTATATAATAAAATTTTTCAATTTCTGTAAAAAAAAAACATAAATTCTTTTAATTTTTTAATTTAAATATTATAATTAAATTGTTAATATATTTAAAATTAATTTAATAAAAATTATTAAATTGTTATGAAAATATAATATAGTTTTTTTTATGAGTTAAATATGAAAGAAGTGACATGCCATTTGTCCAAATGTAAATAAGATTTGAAATTGAATGCTCTTAAAGCAATATTGCAAAGCAAAATAATTATATGCAAAGTTTGATATTTTTCATTATGTTTGTTTTTAATATCATAAAACTTAAATACAAGTGGTTTGGAGTTCTCTTGATTAAAATAAGTGATAAATAGATATTTTAATTTGTTTTGACATTTAATTATAAAAAATAAAATATACCATGAACAAAATTGTAGAAATAATTTTTAATAAATACCAATGTCTATATATTTTATTATAATTATTTATTTTTTAATCATGATAATTAATAAATGATATAATTTTGATTTAAATATATTTTATTATATTTGTTTATTTTTATTTTTATAAATTTGTATTTTTAATTTTTAATAATAATAATAATTTATTATTATTATTTTTATAAATTATTTTATTATTATTTTTTAATAATATTTTTTTGGGGATTTGAAATTATATAGTTTTGAATGAGAATAATACTTCTCTCCGGTTTTGAATGGAAATAATACTTCTTTGCGGTTTTGAACCGGGGGAGATATTTTATTTCTAACATTATAAATTTACTGTTTTGAATGAGAATAATATTTCTCTTTGGTTTTTACCTTTTTTACCTAGAATAATCTCTGTAGTTTCTCTCCTCCGGAACTTCTCTGCTTTTTTGGAAATTATTTTTGGCTTCTTCAACCGGTTGAGAAATTGGACATGTGAAATGAGGTGAGTCACTTTTTACTCTGATTCAATTTTAATTTAAAATATATTTATAATCTATTAATGTAAAGCGATTTAAATATATTTTATTTATTTTAAGTTTCATAAGTAAAACTTGATTTGAGAGATAAAGTCAATCCAAAATAATAATTGTTACATTTTTTTTTCACTTCTTTTTAATATGAGCACTCCACCACCTATTCCAAAAACTTAGCCTATTAGGGGGAGGCCCCCCAAAATCACCCTAGAGATCCTTTACGATTATATGGAATCAATAGAAAAAAAGGAGAGAAGAGAGAGATGCCAAAATCCAAATAGAGTTAGAAACATTAGAAAAAAGAAGTGAAGAAAGAAACGTAAAACTTCAAATAGAGCTAGAGGCAATGATTGATAAAAAATTAAAGATACCATTCAAACTCAAATAGAGGATAGATTCTTAGGGTTTAAGAGTGAACTGCAGACAATGAAGGATATGATTCAAGAAATGGAAAAAACATAAAAAATCAACCCAAGAAGGAGGGGTTGAAGAAAATCACAACTTGAGAGATAGGATTAAAGAGCTAGAAGAAAAACTAACCAACAATTTGACCCTCAGTAATATGGAAAACAAATTGGATATCCAACCCATCAAAGAGGAAATAAATAATCTAATCGAACTGGACCATGAGCATAACAAAAGAGCCTTGAACCTCATAATTTTTGGTATAAAAGAACAACAAGAGGAGAATAAGCTAGAAATAGTAAAAGAAGAATTAAATAATAAATCACAAATTGATACAACTTACCTCATAGAAGAAAAGAGGCTAGGAAAAATATTTGATCACAAAGATAAGTTGATCCATGTCAAAGTAAGTTGTAATGACCATAAATATAGCATACTTAGTAAATCTATGAGCTCAAAAGGGTAAAAAATATTTATAAATGAAGACCTCATTCCCGAAGACCAAGCTCAATTAAGGAAGGAAGTTCATGTAACATCCCGCTCTTGTGCGCACCTAATTGGACTTATTCTTTGAGGACACTTGCATGCAAGTGATTCAGTTCATTATATGATTGATTGTTTCGCTTATGAATTTTGATATTGTTGTGATGTGATGATATGTAATTTATTATATTTGTATCGACATCTGCTATTGAATGGTTTTTCCTGAGTGTGCAGGACTCTGGACCGATTAAGGATGTCGATGGCATCGATGGATCTCCTTGGAATCCAGATTGAGTCAGGGAGTGGATGTTATGGTTTGAGTGTTTTTGATATTGCATATGTGACATATGACTGATATATTATGATGTTGATTTGGGTTGTTGACATGTTTCGTTGATAGATGTAGGTTGTCGATAGCTTGCTAAACAGACTCACATTTGGAGTAAAGGGGTCACGCACGATAACCAGAGATATTGAGGGAGAGGTGTGGTAGCAACCCTGCCACATAGTACTAGCACTCTCGCCATGGCTTGAACTGTAAGTTAACGATTACCTAGTTCAAGAGATCCACGATGCCGCGATGGTAGACTGAGATAGTCCCTCACAAAGATTCTAAGGGGCGCACAATAAAGCAAGGTCCTTATTCCTTAGAGGCCCTTAGTCTCCCACAAGGTCGCCTAGCGAAGTATTGAATCCAAGGGCGGACGTCTACCAAAATCAGTCAAAATGCAAGTGGCACCCTTGGAGCATGTATTGCATCTTGAAGGGCACGTCACATGGATGAAACTTAAATTAAGGTGAGTGGCACATTTGGAGGACATAGTGCGTCTTGAAGGGAACGTCACGGTTTTAACACTGGTGAGTCAATGAACCTAGGTACCTAGAAAACAATCTCTCATTTTAACCTGGTCAGCCTTAAGATAATTGTCCCATGAGTAAAGTTTAAAATTTTAAAATTTCCCTTAAAAACAATTTTTCTGAGCCTAGTTGAACTTAAATCCTAGGTCTAACTAGGTCATGAGAACAAAAATTGAATTAATCAAGTAATAAAGGGAGAATATGGCGGTGAAAATTAAATTTAAAAAAATTAACGGAGGATTAAATTATGTAAAAGATTAATTGTTGGATAAGTACAAAACTTGCTAATTTAGAACTTAGACAAAAAAGGGGAAACATAAATACAAAAGGAATGTGGAACATAGAATGGAATCTAGTTTAGAGAACTTTCTAATTTCAAATTCAACTAAGCTTTAAGAAAGACGTCAGTCATTAAGGGAATGTAAGGCAATAAAGTGACATTGATGAGCATTTTTAGGAACGCTTTTAGGTGGGTGAGGGAAATTGAAAAATTAGATTAATTAATTAAATGAATTTCTGGTGCAACTAAGGGATCGGGTAACAAGTGTATGGGGGAGAATTTTCCTAATTAATTTTAATAAAAAGAATTTAATGTGCATTTTGGCAACAAGTCACTAAAAAAAATCTATAAAAAAAATCACAGAGGAGGAGGATGGGTCATATCTGGTATGCGTAAGGTTATGCTACCAGATTTACTCTTTTGACTGATTTTTCTTGTGGGATTTGGGACAACTAGCTTGGATAACGAGTGGTAGGTCGACCTTGTGAGGTGAGGTGAGAGCTAGCCTTCTCTGGTTTGTGTGCATGGCCCCTTTGCAGCTCGGGGGGCTCATGGGGAAGAAGAGTACCCCTAGCATTGGCTGGGAGGTACTGCGGTTAGCAAGCTGGAGATGGATGGAGCGTAAGCGCGGGACAATGACTTTAGGTTCTTCACCTTCAATGATGGTACTCGTGTGTAAATTTGCATTGTGAATTAGTTAAAATTTTCCTATATATGAATATGAATTGATGATTATTGTAATGTATTTCTAGCGCAGTAGTTGTTAGATTCAATTGAAATTGTTTTGTTCCAAAAGGATTTATGGTTATGATTTCTTGTATAAACTCGCTGCCTCACTGGAGTTTTTTGTTTCTACCCTGATACCCTTCTTCTATCTATTAAATTTTGGTATGTGTGGATTATTGTTTCCTTTCCTTTCCTTTTAATTTCCCCCGATATCCTGAAACTACTGATTAATCCAACGCAATTCCATTATCCTTGGAATTTCTCCTGACAACAACTACCTACGCACCGTAAATGCTTTCGGTAATACATTACCCTCAAGGCCTTCCTTTGCACAACCAATGCACCCTTGAGTTTGTTTAACCTCAAACCATTCTGGAGTTCTCACCGGTGCGTTGTCTCATAAATTAGATTGATTCCCTGCGTTGTTTAACTATTTCCTCAGAAATTCAAGATATATCTGCATGTTGAGAACGATAATGCCAGTGATGGTGAGACCATGAACAAGACCTTAATATCTAGTGTGAAGTGATACTTTCGTCCTTTATTTGTTGTTATCAGTAGTTATGCAACTGCGGTTGATCCAACCCTTGTGTCCCAAATTTTATTGGATCCCAAAAACATGCAAGAGCCCAAGTTGGGGATCCTCCAATTGTATGGAGTGATTAAGTTGCAAGCTACGCACAAGCGTATGCCTTTCAGAGAATAAGTGACTGTTCTTGAAGCACTATAACGACCCTTATGGCTAAAATATCTTCGGGGATCCAGTGGAACTAACTGGCAGCCCAACGACGCAATGTCGAATGGATCAACGAGATATTATGAGACCCATCCTTGTTTGTTGTTGCTTTCTCTCACTCTGTCGATCGGAGAACACCCTATCTGTTACATTGATCACTATGATTTCGTTTTCTTTAAACTTTACCCAGCAAGTCAAACAGAGAGAGAGCCTTCCGTGCGAGTTTAGGGATGATGCACCTTTGATTTCCTTTATTCATTTTTACATCAAGCTAAATTTTGCTCCATGCGTCCTTGGAGGGGAATCCTTCGATGCACCCTCCCATTTTTTTCTTTATTCACCATTTATCTTCTCTGCTCTTGCTCAGGTTTTCGGCCTCAGCTCACCCTGCTTTGTCCCCACTTCGTGCAGCTACGACTGCTAACTCGGCGTTGCTTCCTGTGTAAGAGCTCTAATTCCTCCACGAGTCTGCTCCGCCCAGCCTTGTGTAGACTGTCAACACTGTGGTTTCCAACGCCTTCCTTGGAGCATTCTGCCCGAAATTTCTCACCCAGAGCCTGTATTTATTAATCAACAACGTCTGTGCCTCATTAAGAGCATTGGGTATAGGAACTGTTGCTTTTTATTTTTCCGGAGTTCAAGTTCGTTCGCCCTGGGTAACTTCCTTGTGTCTTTCCTGGCGCCTCGATCCAACTACCCATCCCTTAAAGTAATGCCAGAACTTCTTCTAGAAGCTTTCCTACGTGTGCCCTTTCAACGGCCTCCACGAACAACCTTGTGGTGTGCAGCTTCCAATGCGGTGGCCCTACACTTATTAATTCTTTTGAAATTTTTATTCAGTTGAAACTTGTCGGTTAATTTAACTCTATTTGCAATTTTGAATTTCCAGAATTATATATATCAGGTTGCAATTTAACAACAAAATGTAGACCGTTGCGCAATATGTGACAATGCAAGTTTACTTATATTTTATCAAGCATGTTTGGAAAATGAGTTTAAAATTGAGTTGTATGATTAGGAGGAAAAGGTTCTCCCAATTTTATCCTTACTCTACTTTATTTACATAGTGTAATAATGAATTAAAATATTAAAATATTAATGTAATCTATGTATGTTGATTATTAATGATATATTTAGAAGATAATTTTTTTTGTTCTCCTTAAATGTTTTAAATGGTTGTGTATTTTTAAAATAGAAAGTAGGGAAAGATTATTTTTTGAGTAAAGAATGGGAATCTTTATATTTGATTAGTATAGTTTTAATTTATTATAAATTACATACAAAATTTTACATTCTAAGGTTTATGATTTTTTTTTGTTTTAATATTGAACCAGAGAAGTTAAGAACAATGTAGTTGATTTTATTTGATTAATAAAACTCTTTTGAATGGAAATGTATAAATGTTACTTTGAAGAGTTTTATATATTTTTAATATTAGATTTGTGGTTGGTTATTATGTTCTTTGATATAGTCTTTATGATGGTAAAATTGATAATGAAATACATCTAGATCATTGTGTAATTAAAAAAAAAACACATAAGAAATGCCACATAAGAAAATAATAAATCTATCTAGACCGTTGCGTAATTAAAAAGTATTGAATGTAGTTACCCCGTGTCTTGTTTATTTGATTGACTAGAGTGTTTGCATTTATAGATTTCACATAAATTATGACAAGTGAAGATTTGGACTTCTGGCACAATGGAAGCAATGAATAGAATGGTAGTTTTTAGATGTTTAGTTTTTGTTTAATTAGTTATTTTGAATGATGGTTTTTAAACGCAGTTGTATCTTGTGTGTTGACAATTTAAGGTATGGAATGAAGTATTGAATAAGATTTGTACTTCTATGCTTGCGCGCATTGAAGGGGTCAATATAAGGATTAGTCGTTGGTTATTTACTTCTTGCGCCCTGAAAAATGTATTGTAACACATGATTGTGGATACTTTATTTCTCGCTCGCCATGGAAGTTTATGTTACATATGTCGTTTTATTAGATGATTTCTGCGCCTTGATGATCGTTGATGATGTTAATTAGCGTAGTCGTTTATATTCTTTATTTGAGTAATGTTTGTAATTTCTTCAAGCTTCTTGAAGTGCTAATATGCTAGGATTTTCATGTATATGTTACTAGTGTCATCCTTCATTATGATGTCGTCAAGTTGAGTTGTTGTTGAAGGAAAATCCCCCTGCGGACAGGTAGATCTCCTCTTGAGAGCTAGAATCTTAACTCTAAGACAGAAGATACTTATCATGGACACTGATTTCCTTTTAGATCTAGACAAACTAATGCATGAGGAGGAAGGAGAAGAGGAGTACCTTTTTACCGGTGTTTGTCCCTGCACGTTCCGAGTTGAGCTCCAATCTTGAGCTCCTCGATAAGCCCTGTAGACAAACAAAAGTACAACCACTTCCTACTCTACTAATATTAGCTCGAAATAGACCTATCTACTAGAGACAAATTCATGTGAGACCAGACACAAATTAGAAAGAAACAGGCCAAGCGAATTATATTAATGAGATCAAAGCATTTCTTACAGCCATAGATGAAGTGCAACAACTTCGCCAAGCTCTCCTTGTCTAACCCTTGCTCAAAAGACCCACGATCAGAATGACAGTAACTTCACTGATTATCCTCCTCCACTTCACTGTGTGTTTCCTATGAGATCATAGGTTTCATGCTTCCAAATCCTCCCCTTTTCACCATAAGAAAGCCTACTCATATAGGCTTGGAGAGGCCCAACCACTTGAGATATTTTTGGGGTAAGTTGAGGATTTTCCTCCTTCAGTTAGGGATCTTCCCTAAGATCATGGCTTGACTAGGGATTCAAATCCAACTACCTTCAAAGATTGAAGGGATCTTTCCCTCATTCTTCTCAACAAACCAACTGTTGCACAGAATAGGTAACACTCCTTCAAAAGGGTAGTTAGAGCATTATAACGCTCCCTAGTAAGGTATAGGGGGGCGCCAATACTCCTAACAGTAGCAACGCTCCTCCAAAAGGGCTGTCGGAGTGTTATAACGCTCCCTAACAGTCTATAGAGGGGTGCCAGCGCTCATAACAGTGGTATAGGGGAGCGCTCTCCTCTAAAAACTCAATTTTAATGGTTCTTTCAGATGGCAAGAGGTTCATAAGCCCAATTAACTATTCCCCTTCTTCCAAATCAAATGTTTGAGGTGTTTCAAGTGTCTTCTTGATGTCATTATAGGTACAACATAGGCATTATGGCAGTATGCTTTTCCTGGCACTTGCACACTTGTGAGCAAAATGCGACACTTGTGACACTTGTGATGACAACACTTGCGACACTATCGAAGTGAGTAATTTTGATGTGTAACAGTTGTTGTGATTGTATTATTGTCATTACTTTCCTAATGCAATTATTTTTTACCTAATGTTGTCGCTTGTTGTCGTAAAGACATGGTCATTACATATGGTATCAAAGCCGGTTCAACTCGCGACTTGGGATCATCATGACTTCCACTGAATAGATGCTTGATTATAAATGTCGCTAATTAAATTGATTTGTATTCGTGTAGGTAATCATGGTTAGAGGATGCCACAGAGGAAGACAACGGGGTGCTAGGGGAGGAGGCACGACGCCTCCAGTAACATCCATGCCCGAGGGGTCTAAACCCCAAGGAGAAGAACAAGTTATTGGACATGAACGTATAGATGTGGGAGATGTGGTTGGGTTGATGAGGTCCTTTCAGAGGATGTCAGAGGCCTTGATTAGCCATTTGGATAGAGATAAGGCTAGAGCACCGACACCCCCTAAGGGTCCACCACGTGCCCCAACTGGTACGGTAGTGTTCATCGAGAACTCGAGAAGGTCAAGTTTCTCGAGTTCCTTGGTGCCACAGACGATGCAGTCACCGAGGCATGGTTGGAGAATATGGCGATGTGCTTTGCACTTCATGACTATAACTCCAACATGAAGGTCTACATGATGGCCTTCCAACTAAAGGGGAGCACTCTTCTATGGTGGAAGATGCTCCTGCTGCAACTGAACATGGCCGTTGAAGACGTGTCATGGGAATTGTTCAAGGAGCGGTTCCGAGAGAGGTATCTATCTGAGGAATTCATTGAGCATCAGATCAATGAGTTCAACACATTGTGACAAGGTAGTCGTACAATTCCTGAGTAAGAGGCCTGTTTCATGGAGCTTCTTCGATATGCTCTGCACCTGAATACCAAGAAATGTAGGGTTAACAAGTTTATGTTCGTCCTTATTGTTAGCATTCGTGTGAAAGTGATACTGGTGGGAAAGGCGACATCTAGTGTGCAACAACATCGAACACCAGCTAGACATCCCCCAGGGTATCGAGGCAGTCCAAGAGGATCCACATTCACTACACCACGATGACTGATGCCTCAACAGCGAACTCCCTATAGAGGACCACAACACCAACAATAACATCGACTGTAGCAACAAAAGTTTAGGCTTGTTCAGCAGAACAGACTAGGGTTTCAGGCTGGTGGACCATCGGCTTATACTTTGGGGACCCAGAGTACTGGACAAGACCGAGTGCTGTACATGTGGAGAGCCACATTACCAGCGTGAATTCCCAATTGAGAGGGTCGTAGCAGCTGAATTATCCGGACCCACTACTGTAGGAGATTTGGGCAAGGCCCATCGAATTCATGCAGCGGTGAATAACCGCCAGGCCGAGAAATATTCTACTATTCTCAAGACGTCAGGTACCATCATTGACTAGACCCTTAGTATTTTGATAGATCCAGGTGCTACAAAGAGATTTATTTTTGGTGCAATGCTAAAAATAATTAAGGTAAAGGCAGTCAAACAAGACGAGTTTAGCTTTGTAGAAATGGCTTTGGGAGCCAAACAGAAGGTTGGAGGAAAGGTTACGGGCTGTAGCCTTAACCTGGGAGATTTTGTCATGAAGGCCAACTTGTACGTCATGATATTAAGATCTTATGACGTCGTGATCATTATGGATTGGTTGGAATTGCATGAGGCGATACTCAACTGTAAGATAAAATGATTGAGTTGGGTCAATGATGAGGGACTAAGACACGTGATTGTAGGTAGGAACCAGGGAGTTTCCCTAAGGTTTATCTCTTCCCTACAACTATGGAAGAGCATGCGCAAGGGATGCAAGCTTTATGCGATCCTTGCGTTGAACAAAAGGGGTGTGCTAGAAGGACTAGAAAACCTTTCGGTAGTATGAGAGTTTGCGAATGTATTCGCAGAGGAGTTACCAGGGTTTCCTCTTGAGAGGGAATTGGAATTTACCATTGACCTAAATCCCGGGACTAAACCGATAGAAAGAATGCCTTATTGGATGTCAACCGTTGAGTTACATGAGTTGAAAATGGAACTGAAGGAGTTGTTGGATCTAGGACTTATACGTACGAGTGTGTCACCATGGGGTGCACCTATTATTTTCATATGGAAGAAGGATGGGTCGTGGAGACTCGGCATTGAATACCATCAATTGAACAAGGCAACGATCAAGAACCAATATCCATTGCCAAGGATAGACGATCTATTTGATCAGATGAAGAGCGCGACGATGTTCTTGAAGACTGACTTGAGATTAGGGTATCACCATTTACGGATCAAGGAGGAATAAATTCCTAAGACCACATTTAAGACGAGGTTTGGATATTACGAGTTTACTATTTTACCGTTTGGACTGACCAATACCCCTGGGGTATTCATGAGCTTGATGAATGAGGTGTTCCACTAATACTTGGATGTGTTTTTTCAAGTATTCATTGACGATATTTGGATATATTCTCAAACAATGGAAGAACATGACAAACACTTGTGTTTGGTACTACAATGTCTACGAGAGAACAAATTGTTTGGGAAACTATGCAAATGCTCGTTTTATTAATTAGAAATTCATTATTTAGGGCATGTCATCTCCGACGAAGGTATCATTGTGGATCCAATGAAGGTTGAGGCTATTATGGAATGGCCTGCGCCGATGACCATCCCAGAAGTGCATAGATTCATGGGTTTAGCGGGATATTATCAACGGTTCATCGAGGGTTTTGCGAAGATAGAAAATCCGATTATGGAATTGCAGAAGAAAAACAAGAAGTTTGTATGGACCGAGAAATGCGCAGAAATTTCAAAGGCTCAAGGAGCTATTGACGACAACACCGATATTAAAAGTCCCTGACATAGATGAGGACTTCTTGGTATGCACTGACGCATCCAAGGAAGGCTTAGGCGGAGTCTTGATGCAATATAGTCAAGTGATCTCTTACATCTCGAGAAATTTAAGAAAGCATGAGGAGAAATACGTGACTCTTGACTTGGAGTTGTTAGCCATTGTGTATTCCTTGAGAGTGTGGAGACACTACCTTATTGGACGAATATTTGAACTAAAATTGGACTACTGTGGTTTACAACACATTTTTACGCAAGTCAACCTGAATGCGCAACAAAGGTGTTAGTTGGAACTACTTAGCGAGTACTATTTCGAGATTACCTACATAAAAGGAACAGTGAACAGAGTGGCTGATGCATTGAGTTGGAGACCATGCCTATTTTCGGTGATACCTCTTCGGACAAATCTACGTGAAAATATTCTAACTTTATAGCGCGATGATGATTGGTATAAAGAGGTTAAGGAATTTATCAGACAAGACACCATGATGGTACTAAAATTTGAGGGATTTATTGTGGACGATGACAGATTAATGAGATATACTAACTGGATTTACATACCACCCAATGACGAGTTTAGAATCTTGATCTTAAACGAAGCTCATATAACAGTGTACATGGCTCATCAAGGAGTCACGAAGATGAGGGAAGACCTTAAAACCTGGTTATTCTGGAAAAGAATGAAGGCAGACATAGTCAACTATGTGGCAAGATGTCTATAATATCAGCAATTGAAGGTTGAACATAGAAATCCGATAGGATTACTACAACCACACGCTATTCCAGAATCGAAATGGGAGGTAATTTCAATGGACTTCATTGTTGGATTTCCATTAACGACAAGGAGACACGACTCGATTTTTGTGGTAGTTGACACTCTGACGAAGAGTGCTCATTTTATCCCTGTGCGTACGACGTATCAGACACTTGACATAGCTAGTGTTTTCATCAACGAGATTGTGAGGTTGCATGGCGTTCCTAATAGGATCATATCCAATTGAGGATCGATGTTTATAGGACGATTTGGACTAGTTTCCAAGAGGCCTTGGGAACCCAACTTAACTTAGCATATCACCCGAAGAAAGACCGGAAGATAGAAAGAACGAACCAAATCTTGGAGGAAATGTTGTGTATGTATGTGATGAACCAACATAAGCATTGGGAAGAGTTATTTCCACTAGTATAATTTGCATACAAAAACAGTTATCAAAGAACCATTAAGATGGCACCATTCGAGTTTCTTTACAGGTGACCGTGTTAGATTCCTTTAAGTTGGGATTAGATTGAGGATAGGGTCCTTGTAGGACCAGAAGCGATCCAAGAAATAGAGGATCAAATGTAAAAAATAATACAAACGATAAAGGAAGTGTAGGTTCAATAGAAGAGTTATGCCAATGCGCATCGTGTCGACCATAGTTATGAAGTTGGTGATCAAGTCTTCTTGTGGATGAAACCACACAAGAGTTCGATAAAGTCTGGAAAGGATACTAAACTCTCTCCTAGGTTCATGGGACCTTTCGAGGTTGTGTAAATGAAGGGGCTCATGGCCTATCGACTAGCCTTTCCTGATTCTTTGAGGCGTATGCACGATGTTTTTCACGTATATGTTTTGATACATTATGTTAGTGATCCTACACATGTGATTGAAATGAGTTCCTTGTAGGTATCAGATAAGGGTGCACTCACAACAGAGAAAATCCGCATTCTAAACCATCACATTTGACAACTACAATTTCGAATAGGGGATTAGGTCAAGGTCTAGTGGGACGAAGTTTAAACCAACAAGGGGTGAATGTAACATCCCACTCTTGCGCACACCTGATTGGACTTATTCTCTGAGGACACTTGCGTGCAAGTGATCCAGTTCATTATATGATTGATTGTTTCGCTCATTGATTTTGATGATGTTGTGATGTGATGATATGTATTTTATTATATTTTTATCAAAAGGTGATATTGACTGGTTTTTCCTGAGTGTGCAGGACTCTGGACCGATTGAGGATGTTGATGGCATCGATGGACCTCCTTGGAATCCAAATCAAGTCAGAGAGTGGATTGTTATGGTTTGAGTGTTTTTGATATTTCATATGTGACATATGAATGGTATATTATGATGTTGATTTGGATCACTGACATGTTTTGTTGATGGATGCAGGCTGACGATAGCTTGCTAACCAGAATGGCATTTGAAGTAAAGGGGTCACACACGAAAACCATATATATTGAGGGAGAGGTGTGGTACCAACCCTTCCATAGAGTACTAGGACTCTCGTCATGGCTCGAACTGTAGGTTAACGATTACCTAGTTCGAGAGATACATAATGCCGTGAGGGAAGACTGAGATAGTCGCTCATGAAGATTCTAAGGGGCGCGTGATAAGGCAAGGTCCTTATTCCTTAGAGGCCCTTATTCTCCCACAAGCTCGCTCGACGGAGTATTGACTCCAAGGGAGGACGTCTACCAAAATCAATCAAAAGGAGAGTGGCACCCTTGGAGCACGTAGTGCGTCTTGAAGGGCACGCCGCATGGATGAAACTTGAATGAAGGCGAGTGTCACCCTTGGAGCACGTAGTGCGTCTTGAAGGGCACATCAAGGTTTTAACACTGGTGAGTCAATGAACCTAGGTACCTGTAAAACAATCTCTCATTTTAACTTGGTCAACCTTAAGATAATTGTCACATGAGTAAAGTTTAAAATTTTAAAATTTCCTTTAAAAACAATTTTTCTGAGCCTAGTTGAACTTAAATCCTAGGTCTAAGTAGGTCATGAGAACAAAAAATCAATTAAGCAAGTAATAAAGGAGGGATGAAGAATATGGGGGTGAAAATTAAATTTAAAAAAAATAATGGAGGATTAAATTATGTAAAAGATTAATTGTTGGCTAAGTACAAAACTTGCTAATTTAGAATTTAGACTAAAAAGGAGAAACTTAAATACAAAAGGAATGTGGAATATAAAAGGTAATCTAGTCTAGAGAACTTTCTAATTTCAAACTCAACTAAGATTTAAGAAAGACGTCAGTCATTAAGGGAATGTAAGGGAATAAAGGGACATCGAGGAGTATTTTTAGGAATGATTTTAGGTGGGTGAGGGAAATTGGCAAATTAAATTAAATAATTAAATGAATTTCTGGTGCAACTAAGGGATTGGGTGACAAGTGTATGGGGAAGAATTTTCCTAATTAGTTTTAATAAAAATAATTTAATGTTCATTTTGGAAATAAGCCACTAAGAAAACTCTATAAAATAAATGGTGGTAGCGGAGGATGGATCACGCCTGGTATGCATAAGGTTATGCTGCCAGATTTACTCTTGACTGATTTTTCTTGTGGGAGCTCGGACACCCAGCTCGGATAATGAGTGGTAGTTTGACCTTGTGAGGCAAGCTAGGAGCTAGCCTTCTTTAGTTTTTGTGCATGGCCCCTTTATGGCTTGAGCGGCTCAGGGGGAAGAAGAGTACCCCTTCCGTTAGTTGGGAGGTACACACAAATATAAATTTGAACACGTGAATAAAAATATCTTGTGTACATGTGTAACATGTATATATAGACACACCTGCGCACATCTATTGACAAATTGTTTTCATGGCTTAGCGCCATTTTGCACCATTCAAAAACTTGATCAATGGATTCAGATTGATCAACATGAGGGTTCATTTGATACCTTCGTAGTACTCGTTTTACACATGCCCATGCACCGTCATGCTCTCCTTTTCCATGACCAGTCTCAAAAGAATTCCAACAATGTGTAAAGTTTGATTTCTTATGAAGATTACACAACCAGTAGAATGATCATGAAGATTTGAACTGACCTGCACACCCATCTAACCATATCCAATTTCAATCGAATCTGATCCCACATTCTTTCAATGAATCATAAAATGTATCAAAACAATGTTGTACATAATGTGTGTCATGTGCTCAATCATCACTTATATAAAAGTGATATTCTTTAATAACATGTTGATTGTCGTTGGTGATTTTTATGTTATCAAGACTCTTTTGAGCATATCTATATAGAACACAGAAAAATATAGTGACTTGATCAGAATGATAATATTCACTCTGTATTTCTTTTTGTGCAGCAATGTGTAATTCTCTCCAAAATCAACTATAGACAAAATTGTCCCTGGTGGAAACACTTCATGGGATTGTTTGAATTGTAGGCCTTGCCATCGAACTCTATGTGAATGCTTGGTGTATTTATAAATTTCTTCCTCAAACTTCTTCAAAAAATATATCACACAAATTTTATCTACTTTCAAATCAATCCTTTTGGAAATAACATTTGAAGAATGTGGAGCCGTGTTCTTGATATATTCATATCTCTTCCAATTGACTGTTATATTAGAAAATGATTTATCATTCATATCAATAGGATACTTTGAGTGAAACAATCTTAGATTTCCACAACGATCACATTTCTTTCCACCAACACATTTGTTTTGATAAAATAATTCATCACCTTCTCTTTCACATAGAATTTCAGATATAAAAGCATGGAATGTGGAAGGAGGAGGTGAATTTGGCCATAAAGTTTTACCAAAATCAAGAAAAGTGTCATAATATAACTCAAATTCTACATGATAATGACAACAACAAGTGTCACGAACAATGATGGGTCTAACAAACCATGGTTTTTGTTGCACAAATGTATTGATGGAAATTTTAACTTTTTTGTGCTCTTCTTTGAACTTATTGAACAATTCTATTTGTGTCATTGGAAATATATGTTTTGGATGTTCTTCATATTGTTTTCGTGCTATTCTTTGTCGCAACACATCCCTTGTATGTGGTGAAACACGAGATTCCATCAACCAACAATTACAGATCGATTCTTTAACATTTTCTGCAAGTCTTTGTAGGGTTGTTTAGAAATCACTATCCAACAAGCAATTTCATCATTTGCAATCAAAATTTTCTATGTTTGTACATTGTTTTTCTTGACGTTCCCATCGATTTTTCCATGTGTCGTGTGAAACGATCTTTTATATTGTTAGATGAAACAACAACTATTTGTATCACTCTACGTGCAACACTGGCATCTTTTTTTCGAGATTTTTGTAACATCCCGCTCTGGCGCACTTACCAAACTTATTCTTTGAGGACACTTGCTCGCAAGTGATCTGGATTTTTATGATGATAAAACTTTTTCCTTCATTATGATGCGTTAAGTTATATGACATGATGTTTTACTACCTTGATGTAGACCGGTGCTGCTCACTCAGTTTCATTGAGTGTGCAGGGTTTCAGACCTTAAGGATGCAGAGGCATTGGTGGAACTCCCTTGGACTCCGGATTGAGTCAGGGAGTGGGCTATTTGAGTTGTTTCATTTACGATGATATTGTTTTGTTTTGATGATATGCTATTGATCTTATGATATGTTGTTGACATAATCTGACATGATGGTTGATGATGCAGGCTGACGATAGCTTGCCGACCAGACTCACATATGGAGTAAAGGGGCCACACACGAGTTCCAGAGAGATTGAGG
>ML778996.1:2441907-2481329 GCA_009831015.1 Picea engelmannii
TATCTATTGAATATAATAATATATGGATAAAAGGCAATTTCTAGTTATGGCTCATACTACCTAGAATTTTAGGATCTTGATATTAAGTTGGTCAGTGTAATGAATCTGATTATATATTGTCGATGCACTAGAATTGAGTTATTTAACCTTGGTAAGAATTACTTTTATTGCCGAGTAATGGGAATATCATAGAGTTAGGAGGAAAGATTTGAATTATAAGTTGGAAATTGTCCTTGTTATATGACAGTTTGATAATGGGTTATAATTATTATTTATGATGGTTAAGTTTCAAGTTGAAGTTATGATCTACCTAATTTAGTCGTATATACCAACATGGCATTGCAATTAAATAGATCATACTATATTGAATTGTTCGATTCTTGAGCAAGAGTTTTATTTCAAAATGATGGATGATGAATTCTAGGATTGATGATTATCTATGATTGGGTTAGTGGGATTTAGACACTTCCTTGTTCCTCAGAACAGTCTCCAGCCCTAAGACCTTAAGTGGTCAAAATCAATCAGATGAATCCTGGGCTTGAGTGCTGCTTATGTGTCCTGGAGGTCCTAACCATGCAGGGTAGGTTGGTGGGTAGTTATTTTAATATTCAGTGATATGGTTGATCATTATTTATATTTTTCTTCGGATGATTGTGATGTGTTGAAATGCGTCGCTAATTAGGTTTATGTGTTGATCATGTGTCTCTATTATTTATGTTAATGCGTTGACTTGTGTCGTTATTGATTACACTGACTTGTCGCTTGTAATGATTTTTAATTAGTGTTGTGACGATTTTAAATTCCTAATGCAAAATAAAATAAAATAAAATAAAATAAAATAAAATAAAATTTTTACACCTGCTATCAGAGTTGTTGTCGTAACGAAAGAGGGTTGTTACAATTTTCGAAAAGCTTTTAATACACTAGTTATATTTTCAAAGACATTTTGTTTCACCTTTGTATCTTTTGTCAACTTTTGAATACCCAATAATGATGTAGCTTCTTTTAAATTTCTTGAATTTATTAGACAGAGTAAAAGTTGAGCTTGTACTGTTACTGATTCATCTTTGAAAAACGTATTATACATATTCTTAGTTTGATATCTTATATAATGTTTATCTTCTTTCTTCCCGAATTTGTTAGTATCAACATTTTATAATATTTCATCATCAATGTTGATAGATTCTCTTGCATATTTCAATTTAAAGTTTATATTTAAAAACAAAACCCGAACATAAATTCACTAAACTATATACAAGTGTTGATCTTGTATTATCTAAATTTATGTACATACCTATAGGTGATTCAACTTTTGCATCAATTTGAGTTTCAATGTCTTCATCGACGTTATGACACAAATCTATTTATGTTTTTTGAAAAACATCAAATCAAAATTACAATCAATTATATTAAACAATATTTTAAATTTGAATTCTATAATTTTAATATAGACAATATGTGCATGCATACCTCGTTGAAGTTCTTCTTGTTGAAAGTATCTATTTACATCATCATCATTTCTTTCTTCAATATTTGCACGTTCTCGTTTATTTCTCCAATAATGCTCTTTCCTTTGTTCTTTATGGTGAGTTTCGGCTTGAGTGCAATCAAATTTTCTCTTGCACAAACTTTTGTTTTCCATGAGTATAGTTATCTGTAAAAGTTTTTAAAAAAATCCACATTTCCTAATAGTCTCAGGAAAACTTCATTGCCACAAAAATTATTAAAAAATACTATTAATAATTTTATGTTCAACAAAGGCTTCACCTTAAAAAAATGTTCAACATTTAGACTTCAATATATTTAAATTGTTATTCCAATAAAAACTTGAACTTAAAAAAAATAAACTTTTTTTTTGCATTCAATACATCAACTACCTTGTTCAAAAAACCGAAAAAGATGATTCAAAACTTTGTTTAGGTGCTCTAGAAAACCATGAAACAAGCGAGTGAACTATGTTAAATGTGGTTGGCCGAAAGCATGTTTATAAGATTTGACACGAAGTGAAACAATACGACATGTCTTTTCATTGTTTCCGGTCAACGAAATTCTCTCACCCACCTTTCGGCTGAAAAAATGTTGTTTCGATCGAAAAGATGGGAAACCATTTATTTGTAATAGATTCTATTAGAATTACATGTTTTGGCCGAAAAAAAATTCTTTCAGCCAAAAGATTATTTTGGCCGAAAACACGCGAATGAGACTATTTGCAGGAACTTGAGAATTCCCTCTAGCTTACTTGAACTTTGGAGGTTGCAGACTCCTCCAAATACATAGAATTTAGTTTCGAAATTGATACCAGCATTTGAAAAATTGAATTGACTTTCAACGGATATAATTTGTTTTCATTTTCATTATTTTATCTAATTTTATTTAATTTTTAAAAAAATCACTACATAATATTTTCAGTTGACATTATGATTCAGTGAAATCAAATATCCGTATCTCTAAAAATACACAGTGAAAAATTTAGAAAAAAATATATTTAGAATCCTTAAACTGTTCTTTTCAAAAGGGTATTTTTAGATTTTACTTTTAAGTAAAAATTAATATATATACAAGGTGGGGGAAAACATGTGTTTAAAATATGCAACGTTTTTAGCTTGGTCAACTTAAAAAAATTCTAGAAATTATAATATTTATATGTTAGATTCAAAATTATAGTCATAATAAAATAGAGTCATTGTGGATTGTTGCAGTATATTTCGTTTGTCAAAAACAAAAGTTTAATGATAGATACATTGTTGGGGGGAAAAATAACTCATTATCATTCCTTTCATGTTTAAGGAACATATTGTTAAAAAATTGTCAAATTGACATATCAAATCTCAATAAAAAAAAAAAAAAATAGTCAGTGGAAAGCTAACAAAATTATTCACAAGTTTTGTTTTTACTGTAAAGTGAAATTATAAATAAAAAAAATACTTTTGTATACCGAAAATTGAAGAACTTGTGAAAAATAGTTTTTTTTTTCTCATAAAACAAGCAAAATAGACACCCATCTTCATGATTTTACCTGCTTAATGGAAACTCTATAAAAAAACATTGATATTTGAATTTCTAATATGAGGTACATTTTTTTTTATCAAAACCTCCTTGGTAATGTAATCCATATCCCATGTATTAAGTTCAACAACTCTAACACAGTTTCCTTCGCAACGAAGTGTACAACTGATGAAAGAAAGGAAAGATCACAGGTTCCAATCCGGACAACGAAGCACTGACTATAAAAACTAGTATCCCAATGTTTAATGCATCACTTAATGTTGCACTAGCGTTGTTGATTCTCCAATTCAATACAACACGACTAACCAAAACCGAATTCATTAGCCTGCACCACAGACCAATAAATTTATTTTTTATTTTTACTTTTTCGCATAGCCCATCCCATAATAATATAAAACAATGTCAAATATAAAATATCTAAAACATTCAACCAATCAAACACCATATAAATAGTCTTTTAAGATATTCAAAAATTATTTTTTGATAAACTCTAATGTTTAGACTTTCTGAAAAATTCATGGCTCATTGGATTAATAAAAAGTCAAAGTTGGATTGATGTTGAGGCGATCACAATGTATCTATCCTTCAACAGGTATAATATTGTATTTTTATTTTTTTGCACAATGCAACCCACAATAAGATAAGAAATTTTCAAATCAAATCGATTTTCAAGATAATGAATTCTTTTTTGTTTTTTGTTTCATGGATGAATCAGTTGAAAATATATGTTTTTTTTTTGTAAATTAAAATTTGCATTTCCTTCAAAAACTAAAAAGATTACATATCCCGAGGAACCTGGAGGTCGACCTGCCAAAAACAGGAAACCAGTGCCGGCTCAAGGCTTCTGAAAAAGTATATTAAACTGTCTCTGTAGTGATATTTGTGCTGAACAAAATAAAATTCCATATGCATAGAGGGATCAGAAGCCTCTTAAAAGTTGTCCTAAATGTTGATTAAGGTTGGTTGTCATTGATGTCAACCCTTGAAGAAAGCCCCATAGCACAAAGGTTGGGTAATGGACCTAAGATTGTTTGATGTAAATATGACTCATTATTGTCTTGTCATGGTTGATAATAAGTATAAATGGATGAACTTCAAAGTGGTCCCCTTATGGTGAAAGCCCTCACGGGAAGACACTTTGCGGATTGAGTTATCCTAAAAGTATGGTTAGAGAACCCATGCTTATTTGTGGAATAATGAGATGAAGGTTAGTGAATTTTTCATTTAAACTATCCTATATGGCTATTACTTGTCATGCCATTTCTAGTGGTATGTGGAACACCACATAAATCCTCACGGTTTGAGAGTTATGGCCTTACGAAGTCTGAGGACCCTCTTATGTCATCTAGAAGCCCCAAAAGGTCAAAGTAGTCAAATTGGTTTAAGAGATTTTAGAAGGTAAATAATAAAGTGAATTTATGAGTGTACTATAATTCAAAGTGAATACAAAATAAATTATTTAAATAATAAATTTAATGGAAAAATTAGAAGTGGGTTAACCCTAAAATAAGGAAAGTGGACAAAGTGACCTACAAGATGTTTTTAAGGAAGCTACTTGGAGAGTATAAATAAGAGGAAAGACTCTCTCATTTAAGACACACTTGAGCATATTGAATACCTATAGGTGTATGAGGTAACCAAAGGATATCTAATCCAAATTTCTAAGGGAAGATGAAGAAAATAAGGCCGAAATTCAAGGAAGGATAAATTCTTTTGATGATGCTTTCTAAGGTATGTTATTTATAGGTCATCTCACCATTTTCGCAATAACCTTTTTTCTAGAATGACTCATAATGTGAAATTTTTATTTCATTGAGGAAACATATCCAAGTATTTGTGGTAAAAATTTCATCTTGTGGGTCGTTGTATTTTTGGAGTTACACTCTGTGGAAAATAGAGTTTGTGGCTAGTCCTAAAACTAGTCAAAAACAGGTGTTTCGAGTAAAAACGTCATAAATTCTTCATACCATATTCAAATTCAATAAGACCAAATGTGTTGGTTAGAGTACAATTTTTAGTATGCTGTATAATAGTTTCATATCGATTCAACAATTATTCCGTGTGGAGCACGCTCTACAAGGTCGCTCTCTACAATAAGCCAAAATTTAGCAAGGTATGTCATTTTTGCTATAACTACTTTTTTGAGAGGTTCCAAGTAGTGACACCTGGAGGAATTGCATAAAAAACACTAAAGAAAATTGTGTATCAGTTTCAAATCTTTATTCATTACAAGTACAAAGTTATGATTATTTCAAGTTATGGTTGTTAACTAATCCAAAACTAGTCATGTGAGACTAAAGAAAAGTTTGATGTAAATGCTAGTCTCTTGTTGTTTAAAGTTAAGGAAGGTTTGTAGGTATGTGATCATATACACCAGGTCTATTACATAGTTATAAATCATATTTGGATGATGAAATTGATGAGGGATTTTGGTTGAGGTACAAGTTGGGTACATGGTTGAGACAAGTAGTTGATGAGTTTGCACATACACAAGGTGTATAGTTGATGATATTGGTACATATTGATGAGTCATAGTTGATGAGTAGTTGACACATGATTGGTACATGGTTGGTACATGGTTGGTTGCACTTGTTTATGGTATAGGTTGATTATAGATTGTTTGGTATAGGTTGGTGCATGGTTGATGCACTTGATTATGGTACAGGTTGGTGCATGGTTGATGCACTTGTTTATGGTACAGGTTGATGCATGGTTCAGGTTTATTGGTACAGGTTTACAATGGTATATCTCATAGTGATAGTGTGATAGTGATTCCATTATTCTACTTCTACTTTAGGGCGGTTGGATGGGGCAAGGACAGGTGATTGTAGCCACCTTCCTGTTGTAGCCGAAGAACATAGGGGATTGTAGCTTCCTTCTGGTTATAGATAGAGAATTGGGGAGTTGGAGCTTCCCTTAGGTTGTAGCCTGAGAAACTAGGGGGTTGGAGTCTCCTTCCAGTTGCAGCCGGAAAACAAAAGATGTTGGTGCTTCCAATGAATGTAATTCTTCAAGACATATAAGAAAAAACATTCTGTGGTTTTCTCCCGATTTGGGTTTCCACGTAAAACATTGGTGTAATGTGTATATGTGTGATTGTTGATTTATTATTTCTCATTATTGGATAATAATTTTACAATGATATAACACTTGGATTATTTGAAGAAAAGAGCTATTACTGATTCACCTCCCTTCTCAGTAATCCAACAATTGGTATCAGAGAAGATTCCTTTAGAAATCAGTTTAACCACTGAAAGGTAGATCATGGAGAGTACCAACTTGTATAAAAATGGAATACCACAGTTTGATGGATAGAAGTATGATTTTTGTAGCATAAGGATGAAGACATATATACAGGCACATGGATTTCAAGTTTGACAATAAATTGTAGATGGATACACAACACCAACAGTTCCACCAACAAATGATAAAGCAATGAAACTCGGTGAGAATAATTCCAAAGCCAAAATGCACTTTTGAATGGTCTCGGTGATACGGTATTAACCAAAGTTTCACATTCTAAATCCGCTAAAGAGATTTGGGACAAGCTTTGAAATATTTATGAAGGAGATACAAAAGTCAAAGCAACAAAGCTTCAAACTTACAGAGGTCAGTTCGAACAACTAAAAATGAAGGAAGATGGGAATATTGCAGCCTACTTCTTACGAGTCAATGAAACAGTGAATGCAATCATAGGATTGGGAGAAGAAATTGAAGAATCTATAATTGTTCAAAAGGTAATAAGATCTCTTCCTATGAGATTTAACTCTAAGATATCAACACTAGAAGAAATATCGGATCTAAGATCAATAAGCATAGATGAACTGCATGGAATCTTCACAGCATATGAAATTAGAACTGAACAGGAAAATCCAGATGTAAAAGAAGAAACCTTCAAAGCATCCAAAAGATCAAAGAAAAAGAAAAAAGAACAAGAAGAATATAGCAGCAGCAGTGACGTCTCGGAAGATGATGAAGAAGTGGCCAACTTAGTCAAAAGACTGAACAAGGGAACCAACAGTAGGTATAGAGGTAAGCTTCCTTTAATTTTTTTTAATTGTGATGGTATTGGTCATTTTTCTAACAAATGTCCTCATAAGAAAAAGAGAAATGATGAAGGTTACTCAAAAGGAAAACACACATATAAAGGCAAAAGAAATACAAAGAAAGTTTTCAAGAAAAGCTTATGCACCAAAAAAGACATCTCATCATTAGATGAAGATGAAGTCAATGACAATGAGACAGGAAGAGTTCTATTCATGGCAGTAAAAGAATCTGACAAAGAAGACTCCGAAGAAGAATACGAAGAAGCTGAAGAAGAATATGAATAAGTCGAAGAATAAATTGAAGAAGAAGAAGTTGACTATCGAGAAGAATTAATGTGTTCCATAGAAGTTATCAGAAGAGAAAGGAAGAAAAACAAGAAACTACAAGCATAACTAGACAAGAAAAATGATACTCAAGAACTAGAACAAATGATCACAAAATTGAAGGTTCAAATAGAAGAAGATAAAGAATTGATGAAGCACTCAAAGAAAATCTAGAAGAAAATGACAGGATCATTGGAAACTTGAAAGCAAAGATTGTCACACTAAGAAAGGATATTCAAAAGAAAAATATGCATAATAGCTCAAAAGTTCTGGATGACATTATCAGTAGTCAAAAATCTCATCTTGAAAAGTCTGGACTTGGATACAATTAGATAGAAAAGGGATCAAGCTCCAAAACAACAGAGCAAGAAACATATCAAAGGGGATAGGAAGATATATAAGGAAGATTACAGGGACACTCCTCCACCAAGAAGATTCAGATTTCAGAATCAATAACAGACAGACAAACCTCAAGAAGAAGAAGGATTCATAAGAGCACCTCCTTTTAGAAGATATTCAACTCCCAGGTATCAAACTATATTTTTTGGTTTATGTTATGAATGTAATAATTTTGGACATAAAGCTGTAAATCGCAGAGCTAACAATAGGAACAATAACAACTTTGAGAGTCATACACAGATGGGTTATTCAAGAAGACCTAGTGAAACAAAGAGAAGAAGTTACAACAGGTTTGAATCTTTGAGAACTGAAGTGGAATGTTATAAATGTAACAATTTTGGACACATGGCCAAAGATTGCATAATGAGAGTCCTTCCTAAATAACCTCAACAGAATAACAACAGTCACAGACAGGAACCTCAGAAAAAGACATGGATAAGAAAACAAGATCAATATAGCAATGAAGAATGCACAATTGCTTTAACAACTAAGCAGAAGAAACGCGGTTGGTATGTTGACAGTGGATGTTCAAAACACATGACAGGTGATAGAGACAATTTTCTTACATTACGAAAGGAAAGAGATAGAATAGTCTCCTTCAGAAATGATGATTCAGCCAAAATCATTGGAAAAGGCACAGTCAGAATTAGGAACAAGAATGAAAAGGCAGAAAATGTTCTACTATTAGAAGATATGAAACATAATCTTCTGTGTGAGTCAAATGTGTGACCAAGGTGATAAAGTTACTTTCAATTCACAAAAGTGTGAGATAAGAAAATAAGGTTCAGGGAAATTGGTCACTACAACTGCAAGAACTTCAAGCAACATATATGTGTTAAGTGAAATTGGAAATGAAAAGTGTTGTCTAGGAAAGGAAGATGAAAGTTGGTTATGACACAGAAGAATGGGGAACATACATTTTGATAACCTTGTCAAAGTCATAAAAAGAGAAGCAGTCAGAGAAATGCCCCAGATCACGAAACCAACCAACACTTTATGCAAGCATTGTCAACAAGGAAAACAAACAAAGACCAGGTTTAAATCAAAGGAATATTCAATGACAAGACCACTGAAAATTGTGCATACTGATCTAGTTGGACCAACTAAAACATAAGGCTTAAAAGGTGAGAAATACTTCATGTTATTAGTTGATGATTATTCAAGAATGACTGCAGTTTTCTTTCTCAAGAATAAGTCAGAAGATTTTGAAAACTTTAAGATCTACAAGGAAATGGTTGAAAATGAAATGAATTCAAAAATCAAATACTTGAGATTTGATAATGGAGGAGAGTTCACCTCGAAGGAATTTATGGACTACTACAACAATCATGGAATAAAAAGGCAATTCTCAGTTGTTAGGACACCTCAACAGAGTGGAGTTGTTGAAAGAAAGAACATGACAATACAAGAAATGGCTCGAACAATGTTAATGGATTCGAAATTGTCATATATTTTTTGGAAACAGACAATGCATACAACAATTCACATTCAAAACAAAGTAATGCTCAGAAACAACACTGACAAAACTCCTTACGAACTATGGAAAGGAAGACTAATAAATGTAAAGAACTTCAAAGTTTTTGGAAGCAAATGCTATATCAAAAGAGAAGATGGTGGAATGAGAAAGTTTGACTCTTGTGTAGAAAAATGAGTACTTGTTGTTTACTCAAGTATAGAAAATAATACAAGTGTTACAATCTAAGATTGAACAAAGTTGTGGAAAGCATCAACGTAACAATTGATGAAACAGGCAGACCATAATCAAAGGAAGAAAATGAATCAATGAAACAACCCTTAGAAGAAGAAGAAAAAGATGAAAAAGAAGTAGAAGAGGAATATGAAGAGAATCCGATAGAAGAAGAAGAGCAAGTTCAGCAAGTGTCTCCAAAGACACCCAATAAACGAGTACAGAAGAATCATCCTTCAGATCAAATTGTCGAAAACAAAGATGCAAGAGTTGAGACTAGAAGAAGAATTTGTTCACCAGAACAAACACACCTAGCGCTCTTATGTACAATTGAACCAAACTGTTTTGAAGAAGCCAACAAGGATGAATCTTGGAATAAGGCCATGGATGAAGAATTGGATCAAATAGAGAAAAATGACACTTGGGAACTGGTTCCAAGACCAAAGAATAAGAATGTGATCAGCACAAAGTGGGTATTCAGGAATAAATTGAATGAAGATGGACATGTTACAAGGAACAAAGATACATTGGTAATTAAAAGATATGCACAGGTTGAAGGAATCAACTTTGAAGAGACATTTGCCCCAGTTTCCAGAATGGAAGCAATCTGTTTGATTTTAGCTTATGCATGCTCCAAAAATATTAAAATGTATCAAATGGACGTAAAATAATTTCTTCTGAATGGGGAACTTGAAGAAGAAGTCTACATTGAACAACCAAAAGGATTTCAGTTGTCAAAAAATGCATATTATGTGTGTAAATTAAAGAAGGCCTTGTATGGTCTAAAATAGGCTCCTAGAGCATGGTACTCTAGACTAGATAAGTATCTATAGCATGCAAGGTTTAGAAAAGGAAGTACAGACAACAACCTCTACATCAAGGTAAGTCAAGGTAAAATTTTATTAATTGAAGTTTATGTTGATGATATTATTTTTGGTAGTGATGATGACAGGTTAAGCCACAAATTTGCAAAATATATGCAAAATGAATTTGAAATGTCGTTACTTGGAGAACTATCCTTCTTTCTGGGACTTCAGATACGCCAAAGAAACCAAGGAATTTTTATTTCTCAAACCAATTATATCAGATAAATTCTAAAAAGGTTCGGTATGGAAAATTGCAAACCATTTATCACTCCCATGCAATCCAGTTGCAAGTTGAGAAAATATGATGATTCGAAGTCTACAGATTAGAGGCAATACAGGTCAATGATTGGCAGCCTACTATATATGTGACAACATCCAGACTAGATGTAATGCAGGCAGTTGGAAAGGTGGCACGATTTCAAGCAGCACCAAAGGAATCACATGTATTAGCAGTAAAGAGTATTTTTAGATATCTCAAAGGAACATAAGAGTTTGAATTATGGTATCCAAAAGGAAAGGATCTATCACTTATTGTGTACACAGATGCAGATTGGGCAGGTTGTATTGATGATTGACAAAGCACCAGTGGAGAAACATTCTACTTGGGTGAGTGTTTAGTATCATGGATAAGCAAGAAAAAATCATCAATATCCTTATCTACAGCTGAGGTAGAGTACATTGCAACAACATCATGTTGTACACAGGTTATTTGAATGAAACAAACTCTGACATATATATAGGTTGAGTATGATGAGCCCATTCCAATCTATTGTGATAATACAAGTGCCATCAGTATCTCAAAGAATCCGGTAATGCACTCCAAGATGAAGCACATTCCAATCAATTATCACTTTTTACGGGAACAGGTTGCGGAAAAGAACATCAGAGTTGCGTATGTGGGCACAAAAGAACAAGTGGCATACATCTTCACAAAACCACTTCCACGGGAAGCCATTGAGTATCTTCGCCAGAGACTCGGAGTTATTTCTACTCCAAAATGAATTCTTTTGAATGATTATCTTATATGTATTAGATGTACACGAGGAAGCACCATAAGAAGACAGTTCAGTTAGGGGGAGCAGCCCCAGATGGAAAGATACCTTTGCCATTGATGACAAAGGGGGATAGATTTATCAGATGCAAAGGACAGAGGCATGGTTCAACGGGGAGCAGATTTATAAGATGCAAAGGACAGAGGCATGGTTCCAGCAGGAGCATGAGTGATATTATTTCGGTATTGCATTAGAGTGTTGCCATCAATGCCAAAGGAGGAGATTGCTGATTAAGGTTGGTTGTTATTGATGTCAACCCTTGAAGAAAGCCCCATAGCACAAAGGTTGGGTAATGGACCCAATATTGTTTGATGTAAATATGAATCATTATTTTCTTGTCATGGTTGATAATAAGTAGAAATGTATGAACTCCAAAGTGGTCCCCTTATGGTGAAATCCCTCACGGGAAGATGCTTTGCGGATTGGGTTATCCTAGAAGTATGGTTAGAGAACCCATGCCTATTTGTGGAATAATGAGATGAAGGTCAGTGATTTTTCATTGAAACTATCCTAGATGGATAGTGCTCGTCATGCCATTTTTGGTGGTATGTGGAATGTCACATAAATCCTCACGGTTTGAGAGTTATGGCCTTACGAAGTTGGAGGACCCTCTTATGTCATTTAGAAGCGCCAAAAGGTCAAAGTAGTCAAAGTGGTTTAAGACATTTTAGAAGGTAAATAATAAATTGAATTGATGAGTGTACTATAATTCAAAGTGAATACAAAATAAATTATTTAAATAATAAATTTAATGGAGAAATTAGAAGTGGGTTAACCCTAAAATAAGGAAAGTGGGCAAAGTGACCTAGAAGATGTTTTCAAGGAAGCTACTTGAAGAGTATAAATAAGAGGCAATACTCTCTCATTTAAGACACACTTGAGAATATTGAATACCTGTAGGTGTCTGAGGTAACCAAAGGATATCTAAGCCAAATTTCTGAGGGAAGGTGAAGAAAAGAAGGTCGAAATTCAAGGAAGGATAAATTCTTTTGATGATGCTTTCTAAGGTATGTTATTTACAGGTCATCTCACCATTTTCGCAATAAATTTGTTTCTAGAATGATTCAGATCGTGAAATTTCTATTCCATTGAGGAAACATATCCAAGTAGTTGTGGTAAAATATTCAGCTTGTGGGTCGTTGTATTTTTGGAGTTACACTCCGTGGAAAATAGGGTTTGTGGCTAGTCCCGAAACTAGTCAAAAATAGGTGTTTCGGGTAAAAACATCACAACTTCTTCATAACAGATCCAAATTCAGTAAGACTAGATGTGTTTATTAGAGTATAGCCTTTATTACGTTGTGTAACAGTTTTATATCGATTCAAGAAATATTATGTGCGGGGCATGCTCTACAAGGTCGCTCTCTAGAATAAGACATAATTCAACAAGGTATGTCATTTTTGCTATAAATACTTTTATGAGAGGTTCCAAGTAGTGACACCTGGAGGAATTGCATAAAACACATTGAAGAAAATTGTGTATTAGTTTTAGATATTTATTCATTACAGGTAAAAAGTTATGATTATTTCAAGTTAGGGTTGTTGACTAATCCAAAACTAGTCATGTGAGACTAAAGAAAAGTTTGATGTAAATGATAGTCTCTTGTTGTTTAAAGTTAAGGAAGGTTTGTAGGTATGTGATCATATACACCAGGTCTATTATAGAGTTATAAATCGTATTTGGATGAGGAAATTGATGAGGGATTTTGGTTGGGGTACAAGTTGGGTACATGGTTGAGACAAGTAGTTGATGAGTTGTCACATACATGAGGTGTATAGTTGATGATGTTGGTACATATTGATAAGTCATAGTTGATGAGTATTTGACACGTGATTGGTACATACTTGGTACATGTTTGGTTGCACTTGTTTATGGTAGGTTGATTATAGATTGTTTGGTATAAGTTGGTGCATGGTTGATGCACTTGATTATGGTACAGGTTGGTGCATGGTCGATGCACTTGTTTATGGTACAGGTTGATGCATGGTTGATGCATGGTTAATTTTTATTGGTACAAGTTTACAACGGTATATCTCACAGTGATAGTGTGACAACGGTTCCATCATTCAACTTCTACTTCAGGGTGGTTGGATGGGGCAAGGACAGGTGGTTGTAGCCACCTTCCGGTTGTAGCCGGAGAACATAGGGGGTTGTAGCCTCCATATGGTTGTAGACGGAGAATTGGGGAGTTGGAGCTTCCCTCAGGTTGTAGCTTGAGAAACTAGGGGGTTGGAGCCTCCTTCTAGTTGCAATTGGAAAACAAAGAACTTGGTGCTTCCAATGAATGTAATTCTTCAAGACATATAAGAAAAAACATTCTGTGGTTTTCTCCTGATTTGGGTTTCCATGTAAAACATTGGTGTACTGTGTATGTGTGTGATTGTTCATTTCTTATTGCTCATTATTGGATAATAATTATACATTGATATAACACTTGGATTATTTGAAGAAAAATGATTATAATTACGCTATTACTGATTCATCCCACCTCTCAGTAATCCAACACTAAAAAACTTAACAAATCTTAAACTATAACAAAGACTTAGTAGGTCATGCACCAGGAATGTCAGTGTTCTCTTCGCTATGAGTGGGCCAATTCCAAGCAAGAGCAAGACTGAAGTGTTGGCAAAAAACTAGACATATGCTGGAAGTTGGTTTGCCTAAGAGTGCCTCAAATAGTAGATGGAACTGACGGTTTATGCATTCTTGGTGAAACATTTGATCTCATGTATCTATGTAGATGTCCATGATCAAATTGAGATGTTACTTTGAGAAATTAGGCGGGGTGGAATCTGGAACCTCCTTCTAGGAAGGAATGATATCTTGAAGTGGAATGAGTAGAGGTATCTCCTCGATAATGGGATAACCACGATGACCTTCAAATGGGTTGGTTGGATAAGCTAGGTGCGATACCTATGTATGTCCTGCTAAGTGTTCCGACGACCTACATGGCGTATGAATGGTTGTGGACAAGCCCTATGCATTCCTAGGAAATGGAGCCAAAAAAGCTTCATCAATTACTGGACAACCCCAATTTTCCTCTCCCATGAAATTATCCAAGCCCTACATCTCATCAAAATGGGTAGCCTTTGGAGGATACTGGTGTGGACATTAAGGGACACCAACATTTTCGCTTTGACCGAAAAGGTAGCAGAGATAGTCTAGGCCTCTGTGAGAGTGACCATACTCACAAGGCTTGATTCTAGTGTTGAGGGAGCAAACATGTAGGTGGGGAAAAAGCAACTAGAGCTAAGCACGTCTGAATTTCCCCAGAGGAGAAGCCAAATGCACCAATAGATCCCGAAAGAGAAATATGACGAGAAAAATAGAAAGGAATATATAAATAGTCATGTTCTAGTGCATGAAGGGAGCAATTACAGTGGAGGTGACATCATCCATACTTCCTCATTAATCTCGGTGACATCCTAAACCAATGAACTTGAATTCGCATGGGGTGAGAACTCCCATCAACAACGCCCCACATTGAATACATCCTCGTGAAGGGGAGCTAGGATGAGAGGAGGGAAGAAGGGGATAGATTTATGTGCATGGTCATGCACGTGGCACCCCATCCGGCGAGCTCGAAAAATATATGTTGAGAATATGTTATAAAGCACATTTTTTTGTTTTTATTTTAAAATATATATAGTGATATGATATATCTACTATGATATCCTTGATATAAAATTCATTTTATTTCATAATAGTACCATATTATTGAACAATGATATCTATTATATCTTAATTGAATAGTATATCTAGGTGCAGTAAGTCGGTGCCAAGATAAACAATTATCTTTGTAACAAGTTATATGCATGTCCTTACTAACTCGAGGTACACACATATTTAAACTAACAATATTGGAGAAATGAAAATTGAATATGGAAAGGCGCATTGTAACATTGAATACACAAAGAATATCTCTTGTATTCATAGACAAATACATATGTACCATAGATTAGATTAGAACGAGAAGGAGAAAATTATCAACCATTATGTGAATGTTCCTCAATGTGAGTTTAAGTCTTTTACAAGTTTGAATGACCAAGATATATATAAATCCTACTAAGTCTCTGAGTTAACATAGTCAAAGTATTGACCTATACAACTAGAATATGTCGTATATATTGTGTAAATATTAATCATGTAGTGTCATTGTTAACTTCTGAAGAGAAAATATCGTTCCTTCATTATGTAACCAATAAACATAGAGGTTAAAAGAATAATTAAGTTCCCTACTGTGGAAGCAATTAAAAGAATAATTATATCATTTAATTATCTCAGTTAAAAGTCCGATGGAGAATTTGATGATGTGAAGGGTTGGTTATTCTTCTTGTATATTGAGTCATACCAAACTCTTGAAAAGTGAAAACCATATCAAACCTCCATGCCCACAACAAAGGATTTCACAACTATGGGTACAAATTGTACTAGAATTGTAAATAGTTAATGAATTTCTAGCTAAAAACAAACCCCGTTAATATTATGGCGCGTTAACACAACCTTAAACTAACAATTTGGAAAACGAAGAAATTTCATAAAACAAACACCACCTAACTCAAGTGTTAAGAAGGATAATGATACAATACCAAATCTCACATTACAAGCCTGATTGGGAAACAATAATATTTCCTTGGTGGATATGAGGTGTAGCTTCTGAGTGTCTTTCGAACTGGGAAACAAGAATACTTCCTTGAATCTTCATGCTGAACAAAGCCTCGTCAGTGGAATTCAAGGAATGCATTATTCTCCCAAGACAACAACTTCCCAAAAAATACATTTCAGTACGTACATGATAAAAAAGTACAACAAAATGAGGAGGCTATCTATAAACTATATTCATAAACTCTTTGTAGCTTTCCGTATTTTTATTCAAGGAGTAAATAGAGGGCATTGACAATGGAATCTAGACTACTCATGGCAGGATAATGTCTACATGTTTTGGCTTTTTCTTTTTTTGGGAAAAGGAATTATGAAATATCGATGACATAAATCCAACTTCAATAAGGCTCCATAAGAGAAGATAATATACGAGGTGAAAATTTCACCTAATTATCTCTATTCTTCGAAAATAAGAGGAAAAAAACAAGATCTAGTATCATAAATTACAGGAACAACATCTAATTAAACAACCATCTCTGAAATGTCAACTCATCAAATATCTACAACATTTGATCATAAAAATGTAACAAATACAGTTCACAATGAGACTTACCTCAAACAACCTGATATATTACATAAAGGGTTTTCAAGTATACCTCAAAATGCCACAACTAGGGATTGACCCAATTGCAACGATGACGACCTACAATCCTTCTCCTGAGTTTGTAGATGACGGTAGGAGTGCTTAACGCAACATGAATCTGGTAGACCAAAGATTAAACATTGAAGATTTCATAGCTCATAATTGTTAATTTTGGAATTATCGAGAGAAAATGCATTGTTCTCTGTAATTCATATGGAAAGCATAAACCAACATTTAACACTCACCCACAATGCAATCTCTATAAACCATGTTCAGATCTGAACGTAAAATACGAGGTACATGTTATAATCTCAAAACCACCTTAGGAATATAATCTGTATCCCCATGATTACGTTCGGCAGGTATAAGAAATTTCCCTTTGCAACGAAGTACAAAACCAATGAAGGAAAGGACAGATCACAGGTTCCAAAATGCCCAACAACCCATCGATTGTCTAAACAATCCGACCACTATTTAATGCATCACTTAATGCTTCACTAACACTACCAATTCTCCAAATTAACACAACATGACTAACCAAGCCCGAATTCATTACAACCTACACAACAAACCAATGAAATTATTATTATTTTTCCGAGCACAACCCATAATAAGATAAAAAAATTGTCATATCAAACACAACTCACACAGTCAACCAATCAAACACCAAATAAATAGATTTTTAAGATATTCATTTTTTTTTAAACTCTAATGTTCAACCTTTGTGAAAAATTCACGACTCAACGGATTAATAAAAATAGAGATTTGGGTTGATGTCGATGCGATTACAATATGCGTAGCCTTCGAAAGGTATAATAAGATGTTACAAAATTATTATTATTATAAAAAATTCGATGTTGCAATCGTACTAGTTTAATTAAGTTGTTATTTCAATATGTAGATTTATTTAATAATTTTATTTTAAATCATTTTTAAACCATATTTTCATAAATTTATTTTTTATTTTTTAAATAAATGTTTAACATTTGTATATTTTGAAATTGTTTATACAACATATTTATATTATTTTATACAAAATTACTATGCTGTATTGATTAAAAAAAGTGGTTCACAATAACATATAAATCCTAATGTATCATTTTTATAAGTTCTAATATATAAGTTCTAAGTATCATTTTTATAAGTTCTAATGTATCATTTTTATATGGTAATGAGGAAATTATATAGAAGGGTGCTTCGTCCTAAGTATATTATATATTTTTTCTTTCTTTTAGTGTTTGAGAGCAAAATGATTTTTTTACTTTATTTTTTTTACTTAAAACCAACCTTTATTTGTAGGCTCTCCAATAATCTTGATTGTTTTTCACAATTCAATTATTTAGAAAGAATTGATCCCTTCCCTTTTCCATTTGATCCATCAATTCTTACTTTTGAGATACTACATAAAGAGAGTGGCCATCTAATTTTATTATGAAGTACTAATTATTATTTCTTCATTTGTAGAGTCATTAACTTTGAAGTACACATCCTGTGCAGGGATTGTAATCTCCACCAAATGTTGACATTCCTCATCCTCTTGCCACTAAGTGGATCTACATTTTTTTTTTCTTTTTACTCTAACTCTACAATTTTATTTTTTTTTACTCTACCTCCAAGGGAATTCAATGAATCCTTCATCTTCTCAACATAAAATTTGGGAAATGAAGCCATAAAATGCTCATAGGAAAAACATGATTTGCATTTAAAAGAAACTCATTTGTAAACAAGGTTTTGTTTATCAACCACATTAATTTACATTTCCTCAAATAAATTGTTTACAAAATGTACATTAATACACAAAGTAGTATATATTTATTTTAAAATTTTAAAAATATAAAAATAATATTTTCCCAAACATTTTTATTTATATAAAAAAAAATTAAAACTCCTAAAACTACACATACAAATTGGGAATATCAAAGATTAAAGGTCCCAAAAACTACATAAACAAGTTGGGAATCCTAACCCACATTAAAATTGAAATTGGATTTAACATCATTACATATACACATATAAAAATGTGACATAACATTGAACATCTATACACACATCTCATACCATAAATAAATTGATTCTAAAGACACTCTAAAGACATATTTTATATGTATATCTATTTTTAGATTTTATATCTATATCCAATCACATTTAATGAAAAGATGTAAAAAATTATTTTTTATTTGGTACTTAAAAAATCATATACCATAAATGTAAATTATTATCGAAATATTAAAGCTCCCAAAATCCTAACCCATATTAAAATTGAAATTGAATTTAACATCATTACATATACATATACACGTAGCAAAATGTGACATAACATGAACATCCATACACACATTTCATACCATAAATAAACTAATTCTAAAATATATATATCTTTATATTTTATATGTATATCAAGTCACATTCAATGTGAAGGTGTAAATTATTATTTTTTATTTGATACTTCAAAAATAGTTTTTATATACCATAAATAACATCTAATATCCTAAATAAACTAATTCTAAAAATATATATATATCTTTAGATTTTATATGTATATCAAGTTACATTACATTCAATGTGAAGGTGTAAATTATTATTTTGATTTGCTACTTTAAAAATAGTTTTTATATATCACAAATAAATTAATTGTAAAGACACTCTACACATATATTTTATATGTGTATCAAGTCACAATTATAATGAGAGAAGGTGTAAGTTATTATTTTTTGTTTAAATATTTGTGTATCAATTATAATGAGAATGTGTAAGTTATTATTTTTTGTTTGGGAATATTGAAATATAAAAAATTAAAGCTCCCAAAACTATCAAACAAGTTGGCAAGCTTAACCCACATTAAAATTGAATTTGAATTTAATATCATTATATATAAAGATAACAAAATATGACATAGCATTGAACATTTATACACACATCTCATACCATAAATAAACTAATTCTAAAGACACTCTAAGGACATAGATTTTATATGTATATGTGTTTTTAAATTTTATATGTATAAGTCACCTTCAATGAGAAGGTATACATTATTATTTTTTATTTGGTACTTTAAAATATTTTTTATATATTATAAATAAACTAATTTTAAAGACACTCGACACATATTTTATATGTAGATCGTCTACAAAATGTAAATTATTTTTTTGGTTATTAATGTTTTTTTATGGGTTCAAATATAAATTTTATAAAGATTCAATATTTTTATCTACATTTATATGAATAAATGAATATTTAAAAAAATATATTATAATGAATATTTAAAAAAAATAAAAATAAATAAATAAATAAAATAATAATAAATATTATTATGATTTTTAAAGATTACTAAATTATTAAAAATAGTTTTTTGTGTTTTTATTTTATAAATATAAAAAATTGAAAAAAATAAAAATAAAATCTTAAATCTTAAAATAAGTTCATATGAAATTATTGCAAATTTAAACTTATCATTTCTATAAATCAATGAAAACTAAAATCATTAATGAATAAAAAACATATTATTACATTGATAAAATAAATATATTAATTTGAAAAGATACACATTTCAAAATTGATAAAACAAAGATTTTTATTTTTATTTATTTATTTATTTATTTTGTTTTTTCGGTAAATAAAAATATTGTATTACTTTGTCTTAGCAGAAAACATACGTCTTTGAGTGTACATTATCCTATGTCATTTGTTCTTCCACTGTAGTGGAAAGTAGAACGCGTGGACAAGACGATTGTTCGTTGTTTCAAAACTTTAAGAAAAAGTGACAATTATCAGCATACAAACATGGGGACTTGCCACATGTTCTTCCACAAGCATGGAAACCAGAACAAAGCGATGGACTGAGTGCCCTGACCAATTATCTAACCTGAACCAGAGACTGTGGTATGCAAAAATTGCAAAAACTTAGCCATTAAACCAGAGAAAAAACATGTGAAAATGACATGGGGTGAACCCCGGTGTTCATCTTGACGAAGTCGGAAGACGAAAGGCTAGAAGCAAGTCGGGCATCGACTCTTCTCAGGCTCGATTGACAGGGAGTCATAAAGGAAGTCCAGACGCTTGCTGAAGATGGTTTGGGGTGTTGTTGATTTGCCAAGTCATTTCTCATCTCAAAGATCAAGACCAGGTGGTCTTCCATAAGTCTGCAAGAGCTGGGAGCTGGGTGAGTATGTTCATCAACTTCATCATTATGAGCATGTTCATCATCAGGGTCTTCATCGATGGTAGAAACAACAAAGTCGTTTTCAGCGATAGAATCTGTGGCAGGGTCCTCGTCCATGGTGGTGGTCGAATTATGTCCCGAGTGTTCCTCTGGAGGTGAGACTTATTATTCCACGATGCATCTCGTCTCGAATAGCTCCTGGAAAGGAATAGTGGTGCAGGCGGCGAGACGATGCTCCAAGGCGACCAACGACATGAAAGGAATAATTTCCTCCCAATTGGGCATAATCTCTTCTTCCACCAGGCACCCGCCATGGAGACCCTCTGTACTGGGAGGACGAGGCTCTAGTTGAGCATGTTCAAGCCAATTATGATCATAAGAACCCGGGTGGTCCGAGCCTCCTAGTATGAGAGATAGAGAGGCCGGTCCCATGCGTTTGTGTCTTCCAAACCAACTGTAATAGGTTGGCCCTTGTCGAGGCTTACCTCCCTCTTGTGGAATGGTTGAGCAGAGTACCAAGCAGACAGAAACACCAACAGTGCGAGCTAATTCGTTGAGCAGAACAAGCAAAATGATACTATGCATAGCGCCCAAGTGCTCGATATAGAACTTCTTGTAGGACGAAAAGATCAGGAGGACGAAGGATTTGATGGCTTTGGTAGCCATTAGTGCAGGAGTAATGGCCATTACCGGTTTCATACTGATGCCGAGGAGCCAAGCCTGGGTCTCCATTAAGGCCCAATGCACTAAACCTTGGCACTCATGCAAACTAACCATCACGACTGGACAGGGAAGGAGGGTGGTGGTGAGGGGATTTAACTTCCCTCGTACTCATCCCATCCGACAATGCGTGTGGTCCATGTGTCACCCCATCCGGGGAATAAAACAAAGATATAAAATTATATTAAAAACTTATCTATATTCTAATTATAATGTAAATTTATTTTATATTTTAATTATAATTATAATGTAAATTTATTTTATATTATAATTATAATGTAAGTGTAAATTGTGATCAATCTTTTTAATAGAGAAGATATAATTTAGTTATCAATTAAAATATAATTTAATGGTTATCAAAATTATTTGATGAATATGTGTTTTTTTTTTTTAAAGTAAAAAAGGTGTTTCCTATTATTGTGCTATTATAGTAAAAAAATGTCACATGTCATCAGTCTACCATCTGTTCCGCCAAATTAGCGGAAACTGGAATAGGTGGCAAACTGTGGTACTTTTTGTCCAGAGTTCTATTCGCCATCTACCCTGCCAAACAAAAACTAGAGCAGGTGGTGGATTCATGTTTTTACAGAACTGTTCTATAGGCCTAAGACAATCTAGCAACTGAGAAAATAAAACAAAATTGTAAAACTGTGTCATTCCAGTACAGAGATATGGGCAAGAAGTGTACAATGAACCCATTGCAAAGAACCAGAAATTAACCATCAGCACCTGGGGGTATGTCGTCCGGTGATCCGGTGAGAGGGTCATCCCTTGGCTGGAGCACGAAATGCTTTGCGCAGGTCGGGCAACGCTGGTTAGCAAGTGCATTCGAGAATGCATCATACAATATATCAATCTGCTAACTCGTGATGGTGTCCCAGTGGAGCTGGTCCGCCATTTGGCTCCTTAGCTCAAATATGAGCTCTAGCTGCTCTAGGATGAAGAGAGGAGGCAGAGTAGGGAATAATTCAGGGATTGTAGAGAGGGGTGGAGGCACCAAGACTGGGTGGCCTCCCCGCGCAGTGCCCCTGTCCTCCATCCCAATGCCAATGTCCTCCGCCTTGACCGTCTTCGTTGTTTTCTCGCCTTTTCTTTCACCTTTGTTGTTGCTTTCCTGGGAAGGAACACTTGAGTCCAAGTGGAGGAATTCCCATGGGAATTCCTCCTCGACGATGTAGGTGGTGCCTTCCATGGCAACCTGGGCACTAATAATCATTGTATGGTGGCTGGGGAGCTGCAAGTCATTTGGAACAATGAAGAGGAGGGATTCCGAACGAACTTGGATGGGTTCCTCTGGAATCACCTCCTCAACATACACCATCGGTGGTGTCCTAGGCCTCTCTGTGCACTGAGTCTGGGCTATGGACAAGGCTTGTTCAAGTTGTTGCACCTGTCTTTGTCATGCGAAAAAGCTATACCAGGTTGGGCCGCACCTCGGCTTACCCCTCTCCCTCAGCATGGCTAGGCTAGGAGGGCTGGGAATTCTCCGAGTAACTGTGAGGAAGACCCACTGCTCGAAGGTTCCTTTCGCAGAGTGGAAGAGCGTGAGGAAGAAGTGATGCCAACTAGCGCCGAGCATGAGAGTTAACCTTTGGGCTGACATGACTCTCGTACTCGCCCGAGCTCTGCAATTAAACCTCAAAGCTGCCATAATCCTAACTCGCGAGAGCTGTCCTCCCATCCTCTGCGGGCAGTAATGGTCGCCCTTCATTCAAGACTAAAGCGAAAGGTGACAGCCTGCCATATTTATGGCTTGAGGCCTGAGTAGGCTACATGGCCTCCCATTGCTGTGTAGCACCCCATCTGGTAGATGAATATGCATTTGTTAAGGTACTTCCTCTAATATATTATAGTGACACTAAATTTTTTATATTTAATGTTATGAATTAGTTTATACAATTTTAAATTTTCATTTTTTTCTTACATTAACATTTAATTATAAATTTAATATTTGTGAATAATTTCATTTCACAATAATAATTAAATAAAATAATTTTATTATTACAATTTATACTTATATTCCATTTTGAACTAATAAAATATATAATTTAAATGTAATTGTATCATTAAATATCCTATCAATAAATATTATTATAGATTTATATTAACATTAAATCCGTTAAACATTAATTGCAGTAAGTAAACTTTAATGTACACATATAATTAATGAACAAACTATATATAAATTTAAAAGAGTTAATACAAGTTAATTTTAAAGGATTAAAATGTTGCAAAAACTTCTCATTTAATTAACCATTTAAATTTATAAATGATTTGATTTGGTGCAAAATTAAATAGAAAATATCACTAAAAAGTAAAATGATTAGACTATGGAAAAAAATAGTGTTTCCACCTACCTTAAATGCATCAAAAAATTTGGTATCTAGTATCAACCAGTTCTCAATAGCTCTCAATAACACATGACATGACAACCTTTGTAATTTCCTCAATAACACCTGACAAGATGGTGTCTTGATAGTGACCTTAAAAATAGATTATTATTATTATTATTATAATGTATACTTGGCTATATCAATTATCTAAATAAAATAAAATAAAATAAAATAAAATAAAATAAAATAAAACAAAACATTTCTAATTAAAATAGAAACTGTTATTACAATCATTTCCGTGAGCATTTGTTTAGGAGGGAAAAACCTTTACGCAATTCAATTTCTTGTTTCAAAAGGGATACGCATTGCAGAATAATGAACACTTCAATTCTTAATAATAATTTTTAAAAGCCAACCATTCATACAATTGAGATCTGCCAGAATAAAAAATGTGTACATTAGCTTAAATGCAAAAGATTTGGTATCAACTACTCTTCCATTTGAGCGGGCTAAAAATATAATCGGAAAATAAGATGGCTCATCTTCTTTTCAGAGCCACAGCTTCAAAAAGTTCAATGCTTATTTCAGATAGTGTAAACATAGCAAGTTTCAACTAACATCAACAAAACCGCAATGCATAACAACCAAATATTATCCATATATCTCTCATCTATCTCGCGTCTTGGTTCCAGAGAAATCAATAAAAATGTCAGAGTTTGTATCTTTCGAATTAATAGGATTCTAAACGTAGACAAAAATAAACTCCATTATGGTTAATCATAAAGATATCAACTCTGAAAACTCACAACACAAAAACCTAAAAATAATGATCAATAAAAATATAAACTTGAGAGCATTTTCATCTTTGAACCAATACATTGTTTACATTACTAACAAACTCACAACACAAAAACCTAAAAATAATGATCAATAACAATATAAACTTGAGAAAGATAATCAAGTATTTTCATCTTTGAACCAATACACTGTTTACATTACTAACAAACTCACAAGACAAAAACCTAAAAATAATGATAAATAAAAATATAAACTTGAGAAAGATAATCACGCATTTTCGTCTTTGAACCAATACACTGTTTACATTACTAACAAACTCACAAAACAAAAACCTAAAACCTAAAAATAATGATCAATAAAAATATAAACTTGAGAAAGATAATCAAGCATTTTCAGCTTTGAACCAGTACTACACTGTTTACATTACTAACAATCTCACAACACAAAAACCTAAATGTAAGGATCAATACAAATATAAGCTTGAGAAAGATAATCAAGCATTTTCATCTTTGAACCAATACACTGTTTACATTACTAACAAAGACAAGGATTTCTAATAAATAAACATATATATACTAATTCATCTTTGAATCATTTCACTGTTTACATTATTAACAGTGACAAGTATACATATGAATAAATACACAGAGATTTAAATCAAAGTATCATAAAAGACAAATACACTTACATTATTTACCAATAAAAAAAGAAATATACTAACATTGAGACAATATACTAACATCGACAAGGATTTATCATGAGAAAACATGAATAATATATTAATATAGATATCATAGCCAAAATTATCAGACATTTAAATAGTTCCATACTGGCTGGTACTCGATTCAGATCTCCTAAATCAAAAGCACTAGTCTACGCCCTAACAACCAAAGTATCTAAAAACGGTGCTTATTTATTTAAAAACTCATACTTTACTGGTTATCATTCTCCTCAATTTCAAAGGCACCGACAGGGAAGGACTTCTTAATCCCAGCAACAGCGCTCTTGAAGTAGATCTTATCGTTGGATTGGTCGTCAATGGAGATCTCAGAGATGGTGATCCAGACGAGCAGCTCCTTGCTCTTCACTCCAATCACCTTCTTCATCTTGTGTTGCTCAACATAGGCACTGATCTCTGGACCATATTGTACCAATTTCCCAATTGTCTTGAACTCGTGCTCCATCTTCTTATTTCGCTTCAGCCACACAAAGCCCGTTTCCCTTACGTACCCGCATTCTTCAACCTCATCAAGGAGTATCAGGCCCTTGGGAAGACCTACCTGTTCGAGCAATTCCATGCATTTTTGCTTACAGATTTCGTTTCCGTGGTAGATTTCTGCCCCGGCTTTCTTATCACTGGCAAGCTGAAGAGCCATTCTCCTTCTTTTTTACTATAACAGCTCTGCTATGGTAAGAAAATACATGGAAATGCATCGATCTAGAGAGCTTAAATAGTTGAAAATGGATCAGTTAGCGGCGTGGAAACATTCCCTGTGAGTCTCAACTTTGACTAACTCGCAGATATTTATGAACATCTGGGGCAAATTTGCTATTAAAATAACCATTCAATTGCGGATTAGAATACAAAGCTCGTGAAAAAGATGTTGATATGATATCAAAGCAACTACCAAACAATTTACTAAATTTGTTCAGTTTATCTACCACTATCAAGAGGGTTGGAGACCCACAACTCAAAAGAAGAGCATAAAATTTAAGACGGCAATGGTTGGCCTACCAAACCACCAACTCCCTTGGAACAAGTTTAAAGCGCCCATGACATGTACATGGGCATTGCAGAGTTGGCTATGAAAGTCTAAATATCAAATAAATACACTGTACAACCCTTCATCTAAACTACCTACAAACTGGTCGATTTGTGCGGGGGAGAGTATGGATAAAAGATTACCTACAAACCCTTCATCTAAACTACCTACAAACTGGTCGATTTGCGCGGGGAGAGTATAGATTAAAAGATAAACATATAAAAAATCAATGCAAAATGAAATTAAGTACACACTACTTAATATCAGGCTTTCTGGAAATAGAGATCCACACTATCACACTCATTAATCCATGAGTAAACTAACTATATGCACATCGGGAATGGAGATCGATACCAGCACCCGCATTAATCCATGAGTAAACTAACTATATGCACATCGGGAATGGAGATCGATACCAGCACCCGCATTAATCCATGAGTAAACTAACTATATGCAAACCATCCAAATAAAACTACAAAGATAGACGGATTAAGATACACGTATTATGTACATTGTCATTGTTTTATGTATATTGCCCCTACTTATAGCATAAGTGTACATGTAAGGATAGCCTCATGTGATAGAATAATTGGTAAGACATGAGCATACTATCTTGGTAAGGGGGAGGTCAGGTTTTCAAGCCTTGTGTTTTTGAGGTTGTCGTTTAGTATCCTTATCATCTATGGGGAAGGTTCACTCGAGTTCAAGCTTTGTGCCCCTAAAGTCGCGGTTTAGCATCCTTACCACCCTTACCATTCCAACATGGTTTAACACCCTTACCATCCTGCTAAACCCTTACCACCCTTACCATCAATCTTGTGTCTGTGGGGTCGTGGTTTAGCACCATTATTGTTCCGCTAAACCAGGTTTACCACCCTTACCATCCCCCTAAACCCTTACAACCCTTACCATCCACCTTGTGTCCTTTGGGTCGCTGTTTAGCACCCTTACCACCCTTACCATCCCGCTAAACCCGGTTTAACACCCTTACCATCCCACTAAACCCTTACCATCCACCTTGTGTCACTAGGGTGGCAGTTTAGCACCCTTACCACCCTTCCCGGTTTAACACCCTTACCATCCCGCTAAACCCTTACCATCCACCTTGTGTCACTAGGATCGGAGTTTAGCACCCTTACCACCCTTACCATCCCGCTAAACCTGGTTAAGCACCCTTACCAGTCTTACCATCCTTCTTAACCCTTACCACCCTTACCATCCACGGGGAAGGAAAATGTTCACTAGGGAGGTCACAAGTTAGGTTCAAGTTTTTCGTGCCTAATTTCCTGGTGAGCTTCCGGTGCCTAATTTCCTGGTGAAAAGTGCACATGTAAGGAAATGAAAATATGTTAGAATTGGTGGGTGAAGGGCTTAATAAACCACCCCATTCTCAAGGTTACAATCAATGTGGGATTATTAAGCACACATCCAAGGGGGAAAGGCAATATTAAAATGGAACAAAATTAAGAGAAATGGGAATATGTCACTCTTATTAGGGAATGCAATAAAGAAAGACAAAACTTCACAAAAAAAAATATAGAATGTTAGATTGAATGTCCAAAAATATACATTCCACACACTAGTTACATAATGTTAGATTGAATGTCCAAAAATATACATCCCACACACTAGTTATATAGAAGATTATGATATAATAAATCAAATGATATTCCTAATGAGATGGAGAAAATTCTTAAACCCACATTTCATTCTATAGAGATGGGAATTATGTTAAAATAAAATTGGTAGATACATCAAGTGGCATTCATGTTAAATTGAGGAAGAAAATATCACAACATAAAATTGATATTAAAAAGTATTCTTCTACTTTTCAAAAGTTTATTGTTAATACTTTTTTCAATACATTTTTTTAATAAAATAGTCATGTTTTATAATTAATAATTAATTAGCTTAAGTACTATTCTTTTAATGGAATTTTTTATATTCTTTATTATTTTATTTTAAAAATGTTGTTTATCACATACTATTTAAGTTTTGAATCATGATTCTTGCTATTTGAGCTTTTAATTATTCTTACTATTTGAGCTTTGAATCATGATACTTTGAATTAGGACACCATTTCATATTTAGATCTCTCTATCAAATAAATTGTCATTTCTATGGCTTGTTCAAAGACTTTAATGGTTCATTGATCATTTTTATAAAGTACAAGGAATAGATTTGTATTACCTTTCTCTTTATGAGATGTTTCATTTCCAACAAAAACTCATAAAGGCAAATCTCCTGTCATTGTTAATTCATGGCTCATCACCTCTTACTCCCAAGATTTTGATGATTTCAATTAAACAAAACATCAATAATTAAATAATAACATTTCAATGAATATATGTAGGATTCAAGTAACACCTCCTACTTCAAACATCCTCATAATCTAAATCATTAAAAAAATTGTAAGATATCAAAAATCAATATAGCTTCAGAATAAGATACCACAATTTATACACAATGTCATGAATGTTTCCCAAGTATTCCAATATGTTAACATAGACATATTTCCAATTACGCTATGCAAATGTCTTCATTAAAAAAACAATGTCATTTCCATAAAAACAATGTCATTTCCATACAATGTGACTAAAATCTCCTCTCATTTAAAGACCAAAACAATAATTATCCTTTTTCATAAAATGTGACTAAAACCTCTTCTAATTTAAAGGGCGAAACAATAGGTGTCCAAAGAAGAAATTAAATATTTAAGATTAGGTTAGGTTTTGGATTAATTTAAAACCCTCAAAACCCCATAACCTTTAAAACTTTGATCTATAAAACTATGCTAAGCATCTCAATTTTTGTCAAAATTTCTTTAAATACCATTTTGAATCATTTTGAATCATTTTTATGAAATAGAAAAAATTGTCATATCGTTTATTATTCTTTCTAATAATTTTGCACTGAGGTGTGTGGGTACCTTGTGTTTTCTACATTGATTAAAGGGACTCATTTTTTAGTTTGAACTGTCAAATCTGTGTGTCCTCATTAACTAGGGCTCTTAAAAATGGAAAGTCAGATTAGGCTAACGATTTTTTCAAATCCGTCACCTTCAGGCTAACCATTTTTTCAATTCTCTTTTCATCACGGAAGAACTTTGAAAGAGCTTTTAAAAGGGGATATTTTGAAAGTTACCTTTCAGCTAATATATGAAAAAGATATGGAAAATTCGCCATGAAAGTCACCTTTCAACGACCGTTAGATGAGAAATGACGGAACATTATGAGACCTTTCCGTCTACCGATCAGTGAGAAACGTTGGAACATTATGATACCTTATTTATTAGCATACCAGATTTATGAAAAAGATACGGAAAATTCGCCATGAAAATCAATTTTCAACAACCAGTTGGTGAGAAATGATGGAGCATTATGATACCTTATTTATGAGCATACCGGTTATCAGGACAGGAGGTCGGTTTGTCGGAACTAGGTTTTCCTTTAACTAATTTTAATTATTTATCTCACTAATGCAATCTTTCTGGCCCTGAACCGAATGCCCATTTGTATGTAAACCAATAATTTGATTTATAAACTCTTATTTGGACTTTCTGTTATAATTTGCTTTCCCAGGTTAACAGTTTATGATAGAAACCAGTATAGGAAGGGATCAAATTTTTACATATGCAAACTTTTTTTTTGCACTTTAAAATGGGTTAGAATATACGTATACAATTATAATTTACTTCATTATTTTTTATTATTGTTTAAGAGGCATTTGCTTAATTTTTTTATTATTATTATTTAAAAATGACGGATTTCAAATCCATTTTGAATTTCGACAGGGAATCGCACATTGACCTAATACTGAAGTGTAGAATAGCCTCTTGACCCAACAAACACTTATGTTTTTGGAAAAATTAGTTGCTCCGTTTTGCTCTACCGGCTTCAGGTTGGAACTAGCTCTGTTTTTTTAATAGTAATTGAACACTCAGATGTTTGTTATGCTGGGCAGGGATTATATTTGTCATGGTTTTCATCCCTAGCTTGTAACCTGGTTAGTAACCATTGGATGTTTTTTCATCCTTAGCTTGTAACCTGGTTAGTAACCATTGGATGTTTTTAAACGTAACTCGCGTGGCTGATTTCTCTCTGCAATAAATACAGGCGGTCACTCAACTCTTCAGAAAGAAATAGAACCCCGTCCAGCACATAAAAGGTGAAGGTTTTGTTAGATTAAAGAAATTGAAAAACCTTTAAGTGAGGTTTATAGATTTCGCACAGCTCATATACTCAACGGGTATAAGCAAATTGTTATATATTTGGCACTGCTCATATTTTTACAATTAGACATTGTGACAGTAGCATCCTCCTCTCGGCAGGTGGGTTCACTTCATGATATCAATAAAAGATGGCGAGAGTGCAATACTACTTTACAAATTTACAATAGCAAATTTCATGATGATGTTACTATTGCAGCTCACTCTCCTACTCTCCAGGAAAATCTTGATGGGGAAACGTGAGTTTATCATGCCGAAATTTACATATTCAAAAAATGGATGAAGTTGTGTATATCCTTAAGATATTGTAGTGTAATTACCATGGAGAATCGTGGCTCCCATGATACTAAATTTTATGAATAAGATGTGGATGTCAAGAAACTATTATGTACACTGTATTTCTATGGGTATAAAATCTTTAAATATAGAAATTTTGATATTTCCAAAACCCGTTTCCTTTCAGTTATTCAAAAAATTTAGAATTTTTTTTTTAAGAAATTTTGGGAAGGAAAATCTTTACAGTACTTTCTCCTGACTTATTTATAGATTAGAAGTAATAAACAATTGACCATGATTACATGATCTAACCAGGCGAGAACATTGAATGAGGTTCAACAATCTCAACAATAGTATTTGAGAAATAACAATCTCAACAATATGACTGACCCTGAACTTCACCACTAAACTAAAAAATTAAAAAATTTAAATCCATAAAATAAGTGTAAATAAGATCTGTTTTAAAAATTTAGATCCATAAAAATACGTTTACATTGTGAATAAGATCTGTTTTCAATATATACGGTCTTATTTTTCAATCAAACACATTCTTTATCTGGATTTCATGCTTAGAGTTGTAAGTAACCTGAAAATGATGATATGTTTCCAAGTCTGTAAAACAGAAAAAATCTTTGATGGGAGAGACTGAACAACTCCGTGGAGAGATTCAACTTAGTGTAAATGTTAGATATTAATAGGATACACAAGTGGAACCGATGACCACTGAAAATTTGAAATACAAGGAATGGATGAGCAAATGTGCTTGAGAGAATGGACAATTTGCCAAAAATATAACAAGGTCAATTTTAAGGTCAATTGGAATAGGACGTGGTATTGATCAGGCTCCTCTCACAGCCCTAGGCACAGGCGGATGGAAATCCCAGCGCGCCCATAAAACAGCCTCACTCAACCTCTTCCTCTGGCTCGGCTTCTCATGTCAGATTTTGACCTAGAGTTGATATGTCTCTCACAGGTTCTCATAAGCAAGGCAAGCCTTCTCGAGTTAGCAACAAGAAACTGATTTCTCTAATGATCAGTGACACTACAAACACACCGTGGCACTCTGCAAAAACACATTCTGAAACTTATAAACAATCCAAGCAAAAGCAATCTAATTAACCACTAGAATTTGCATATAGAATTAACCACTCAAATTTGCATATCCAACAATTTCTTTCTTGATAAATTAAGGAGATAGATTTGATTTGAGGAGAGTTTGATAAATCATTAAAAGACTAATATGGTCATTAATTGTTTAATTTTTTGGAGATAAGTATTTCATTGAATTTGATTGCTTTTGTATTTTATAATTTTTTTAAATAATAAAAATAAAAATAATTTCCCCTTATCAAAATGCAACATACTTAAAATTAACACAAAACCCAAACCCAACATCAAATTTCATGGTCAATGAGGTGAAGCCTCGTGGCATTTTTATGGAATGGTGCACCTACCAACTATTTTTAAACAATTGGATGGATAGGTGATTCATGGTATTTGAGAAAACTCCTTGCAATAATAGGGAGGTGCCTTTGTATTTCATTAAGAAATTATGGGATGAGTTTGTTTTAGGTCACCGTGTCAACTACTTTGACATTGTTAAATTCCAGGGGTGGGTTGTGGGTCCGCAGAGGCTCAACAAAATATTATGCATGTCCCATTGTTAGGTCCTTGTCCTCCTACACAGAGGCCTAAACCCCCTTTCTTAGCATCCTCCCATAGTAGAAAACATTATCCAAACCTAATCATCCAGATCCACCTTGCCCGTAGCCTATTGTCGCATAGCATATTCATAGAATTAACCTACCAGGAGTGACCTTTAGGTGATGTTGGGGGAGAGGTTGGGCCTTCAGGCCTTGCAAATTTTTTTGGCTAGGAGAGGCCACATGGATAGACTAGGCGTTCCCATCATAGTTCATGTGTGACCTTCATAGATGCTCGAGCTATAGGCATACTTGTTATGGGTTGATGGAGGCCACTGACACACACACATACAGAGTACTATGCGATTTTTTTCTACATCTAATTATATGGTGTGTGCAATTTATATGCTCGGATAGCAGACCCTCAACACCTGTAGATGCATTAGTGTTAGTTTCCACCTCTAATGCAACTGTGTCAACAACTTGCTCGTTCAGTGTATTGCACATACATGTATGGTGGAACTTCATTTAGCCTTGCAATCATATTGTATATGTATGTAAGTTTATGGATATGTAGGAGCTTCAATATTTTTTTGGGTACACATTCAAGACAATTTATGTCACATTAAAATTCAATTTATGGCAATTTTTTGGGTGCACATTAAAGTACATTTTATGTCATATTAAAATGTGTCATTAGCTTGATATGCCACCTATCTACTAAGTCTACCCTTTTCCTCCACATGGCCTAATGCCATGTCATCCTTCAATATTGTTAGTATACCTATTTGCGGTAGTATAAGGCCTCTTAATAGGAGTTGTGATACTAATTTTCAAAAGTTCCTCCAAAATCCTTTCAATCTTAGGCTACATAAAATTTCCATACCAATAGGGGTGCACCATTATGAGACATTTGGTTTGAAATCAATAACATGTTCCATTCCCCTCTTGGGTGGATGTTTTCATGTGTTTAACATCTCCTAGAAGACTAGATCTTATACTTTTGAAGGTAGAGAGGCCTGCAACATAAGTTTGGTGAGAAAGAATTTCCATCCACGTAGTATGAGTGATTCATGAATTAGAATGGTCTTACCTAAAAAAAATTGTCATGTGTTTTCATTCCATTTTCTAGATGCTTTTAGTTTTAATGTGCATGTGTTGCACAATGAATACTAACTTGACTTAGCTTAACCAAGTATGCACTTCCACTTTGTTGCAATGGTTATATTGTGGAGCATAATCGTGGCCTTCATTTAACGTTTAGATGCTCCTCTTCCCCTTGAAATATTTGGTCGCAAAATGAAGAATCATGGTCTATTAGTCATTTTCCTTGCACCAAGTACCTCATTTCTTCTACAAACTTCATGATAATTTCCTCCAACTCTTCCTTAGTCACATAATATTGGGATCTAGTCCTAAAAAATAATCTTATTTCTTTTTTAAAAGAACACAATAAGATAAAAAAAAAATTGGTTGAATCTATGATGCCAACTTGTAGTGTTAGTGAACCCAAAATAGAACAATTATTTCAACTATGGAAATAACTAAATTATAAACAAAGATTAAGGGACATAAACAATGAAAAATGAGTGAATTTTCACACACAAGGGTGTCTTGCACTTATAAATTTGATTAATGCAAGAAGAGGTCTCCAGTAAATACCATAAACTAGTTGTTTGTATTGATAAAATGATAAAAGATATATATAGGAGGTGGTACCTCTATTTATAACAATAATGATGCAAAAACCTAATTAATAATTATGTCACTAATTAAGTCACTAGGCCCTTATTATATTAAAGCATTATTCTTACAAATATAATGTGTAAAATCATTTAAACTTGTACACATAAAAGAAGTCATGTACATAGCATGTAATATGTACTAAGAATATCATGGCTAGGTACACAAAACTATTCTTATTTAGGTTTTAAATTTCTCTCTCTCCTACATATTTATAATTCTAGTTGGTTATAAGGGTGGCCTCCCTTTTGTCTCACAAGGTTATTATAGTGTCCTATTTGACACTTCCACTACCATGCTTGTATTTTTTGGTAATGCATTCTCATTTCGAGGTGGTTATTGAAATTGACTAAAGTTGTAGGAATTTTTGTATGGTTTCCTTTGGTAGATTGAGTTTCTTTTCCTTGTTGTAAGTTGGTCCCAGTAAAATGGTTTCCCTCGCTATCCTATGATTTGTGAATAAATCTTGGTAAGAACTTTTCATTTGTCAATGTTTATGGGCCCTATAAAGAGAGAATTCAATAGAGAAGAGCTATTGGAGAAAAAATTGTAGCAATAAATAGTATTATAATGAGGGTTTACCTAAAATTGACAATTAAAAGACCAAATAATTGGGTGAATAATACTAGGGAAGGCCCACTATGTTATTTCTTATTACCAAAAATAGAGGATGGTGGATTAGTAGCTGATGAGCCAATGAAATTAAATCCAACTTGGATAAATATGAAGATTAGGGGAGATATGAACGCTAAGAGGTTTGACAAGTTTCTTATACATAAATAAGTAAGGGTCGAAGCTGGGAAGCTAAGGACATTGGTTGAGATGGGGGATTCATACCACCTCCTAGTCTTACTTCAAATGTAAAAGGAATATTGTAATGGATAAATGCAAGAGATATGATGCTGGCTTAAGGGAATATACTAGCCTTCGATTGATTGGCTACAAATTGAAAAATATTAACTCTATCAATGTCAAATTGGGATCATGTAGAGAGAAGTTATAAACCATTGAAAAATATTAAATATATCAATGTCAAATTGGGATCATGTAGAGAAGTTATAAACAAGCCTTAATTATAGTGGAGGAAAAAATTGCAGATATATTTTAAGGGACTTCTATCAACATTATCATTCTATTTGTGACCAAACCAACCTCGCCACTAGTGGATATTTTCATTGTACTAATAAAGGAGTCTAGCAAGTTGCTTGTGAGTCGATAGTGAATACCCACCATCAAATTCTCATGATATCCCTTGTGCAATTTATTTAACGATGATGTTTCGGTCGAAATGATATGGACACCAATATATTCAATGAAGTTCAACGATATTCAAGGTATCACTTTTTCGAAGATTATTATATCCCAAAAAGATGTCCCATGGAGACTTATAAAGACAAACTATCTTCCATAAAGAGTGAAGCTCCTCACTAAAGAAAAATATAAGCTCCTTTAAGATAAGGCATTTCCCCATCAAGTGACAGAAAATGATGTTTCATTGTACTCTGAACTAAAAGAAAATACCTCCCTTTTAGTAGAACTCTTTAGAATCGTTATTTGGCTCGGAAGGGGCTTACTTCATGCTTGAGTAAAGGGAGAAAAAAAGGCCAACCCTTTGCGAAGGAATAAAAGGACTATAACTTATTTCTTATAGCTTTCTACCGGGAATCCTTATTCCCCAGTCTTTATTCCTTTCACCCATCTCATCAAGTACTACTTTAAAACCAAAGTAAGGTCCATTAAATCCCCTTGTTGAACCTAAGTAAGTCATGATATCTAACAATCCCTACTTGCCTATGAAAATATGAGAACAAACCATAATTAATGAAGTGATATCTTATGGTTCAAAGTTATGTTTTATCAAAGACCTTCCTTGATAAATTCACGGCATCAATAGGTTGTGCTTCGTGACCCGTATTTTGTCCTTCATTATATCTCATTTTATGTTAATTTGTTCTTCATTGTATTTTTCCATGTAAAATGGTACATCTTACTATAATATTATTGTAAGTGAATCCAATACTTTTCATGGATGGTTCAACTTTTAGGATTGAATGATCTCTAAAGTTGTTATTCTCTATTTTATTTTCAACATTAACATTTATAACATTTATGTTCTTTTTATATAAATTTAGGGGATCTAATTTCACAATTGTTTCAAATGATTAATCTATATTGCTAAATATTGAACGTAGTTTAATTGTAAGTTTGATGGGGTATTAAGCCATCAAACATGATTTTATTGTCATTATTCTTTTCTCCACCAATTGGTATGCCAAAAATGGATGAGATTGGATGCAAGTCTTGGAAAAATGATCATAATAAATACCCTTCAAACCTAGAACCTAAGTTGAAGGAAGTGATGAATTTATTATAATAGAGTCCCCTCCAATCAAGCACCTAAGTCAAAGGAATTTCATGTTATACAATGCAATCCTCAACCTTAAAAGCGTGTTTCACAAAGAAACCTAAAAAATATATAGAAAATGAATCATCATTTGTCAGTAACAATGATCTCCAAGTTGTTATCATCATCGAAGTGGATATTGAAGAAAACCATATCAATGTGATCAAAGTGTACCTCATGTGGCATTACACTTTAGAGACTATTATCACCCATTTGATTGTGACTAAGTTGGTATGATTATTACATTAAATAACTTATTTGTCCATTAAAAATTCTCTAATGATGAAATCTTGGATGGTTGTTCTTTAACCAAATAATTCCAATAAAACACGATTGAATATATGAAAAGTTCCTCACAATATTTTCAAAGATAAAAGATGTAGAAGATATATGTAAAAATCGCAAGTCAACTTGCCTTCTTTTGAGAATTATACCCTTATAGTTATCTTGTTTCAGGTGTTCCTAAAATATGATGTCAATTTTTCATACACTCTTTTTTTCTAGAAGGGATCTTAGAAATGTAAGATGTACATGTGTAAGAAGATAGTTGTTGTGTTTCTATAGGTTGTTTACGATAAATCAATTATAATGTTGTTGTGTTTTTCCAAGTTGTTGTTTTAGAAAGTGATGAAACATGTCCACCTAGGATGGATAGATTACCTCATTACCAGGGATCATCTATTGAGTTAAATCTTGTTTTAATGTGAAAACTAGTTAAATCTAGTCACCACTACCCCCATTTTTCTATTCACCACTACCCCCATTTTGCACATCATTTGTCCCAAGTTATGGGGAAATTCCGGTCCTTGGCCACCTTGCCCCAGTACTTGGGATACCATTTACCCTCCATGGTACTTCTACCCATTATAAAAACCATGGGGGTTTATTGCCACCCATCCCCACCACCTTTTCCATCCCATCCATCCATATTGGTTGCACCCATATACCACACACTAGTTCGCCTTGTTGTAGACCCCATTGTTGCACCCATTGTTGCTACACCAGTTCCCCTTGTTGCAATCCCCATCATTTCATCCATTGTGGTTGCACCAATTCACCCTCATGCATCTCCCCTTGTATCATCCAATGTGGCTACAATAGTTAAACCCACAACAAATGTTTCCTTAGAGTAGCTTGTATAGTCAAGTGCTGAACCTGCTAGCCAATCTTTTCCATTTCCTGAGTTATTCACGGTGAGATCATTCATTGATGAATTTTTTATGCATCATGAATGGAATTGAGTTTTGGATTTTTTTTTATTAAATTTCATGCTTTGATTCTTATAAATTCTATAGGGCGGCATATCAAAAAGGCTAGGTAAGTGAAGGAGGGAAACACCCTAGTGACTTACAGTATCATATGAGGTGAGTTTTTTTGGCTTGAATTGTAAAGAATAATTTTTTAAGTGTTTTAATTCATTTTGGAAAAATAACTATAATAATCTTGTTTCATTTTCTAGTGTTCAGAAAAATGAACCACACCAAGTCTCAAGAAGAATTGAGTTTCTTCTTTGAGTAAGTGGAGGAAGATAATCTTTGGGGATGCACCTAATAGTGTCGAGGGTGTAAGTGGTTGATGAATGCCATTTTGTATCTAGGGAACTAGATGCCATTCTTCCATGTTTGGGCACAAGGTGCCATTATGTATCTTGGGCACAATGTGCCATTTTGTAAAAATTGTACAGTTGAGGCAATCTTGAATACACATATAACTTTTCATGGAACATGTTCTATGAATTGAAGTTTATTTGATTTTGATGAATTATTATTATTATGATGATGATGATGTAGGAATAAACAAAACATTTACATCAAAAGGAACTTACGAAGGATTTTAGTAGTTTTACAATAAACAAATTCAAAGGAATCATCTTAAGATCCTCTTAAAAAAATGGAATTGTTACACCTTAGATTCACTTTAGTGGACCTCAAATTTTCTCCACGGATGTGATCCATCATATGCGAATATTTTTTGCTTATAATTTATGATATTAGAGCTCAAAGTCCCATGATCAATTTTTCCACCACAATGTTTTGTATCATTGTATCTTGTATCAACAAAAAGTTTGACCATTGTGTACTCATGTATTGTATTCTCTAGGTGGTATCTCTATGTTATGAACACAAAATACATATAAATAGATATTCATAACATAATAATTAATTAGTAAATAGTAATTATTAATAATGAAAGGACATGTTCTCAAAGGACATGTCTATTGGTGAAAGGGCACCCCTGTGTGGATATATAAACAAGCCCTCATTCTCAATTGTAATCATCATATTTTTATGAATTATTTATATTTTTATATATTATTATACATTGCATACCTAGTTATATACTTCATTGGTATCAGAGCAGATTTAGTCCTCCCCAAGCCCCACAATCCATATCATAAAATCCTCCCCGTATTTTCATTCACTTCACCCCTATTCGTCCCACTTCCCAGCTACCATAAATCTTTCCCCAACCCTTCCCCATTCCCGTTCCTTTATTTTCCCCTATCCCTGTTTTTCTTGTTTTTCCTTACCTTTCGTCCCTATTGCCCTCCCCGTAACCCCCGTAACCCCCGTAACCAGTTCCTGTCCCTTCCATAAACTCTCCCCTTTTCCCCCACACTTTCGTAGCTTCTCTCCACTCCTGTTCCCACCCTCCACCCCCTCCCACGTACCCTCCACCCCCGCGACCTATCCCATTCCCTCTCTCATCCCCTTCTCCCATTCCCCTTCC
>ML778996.1:2494295-2517638 GCA_009831015.1 Picea engelmannii
ATCATCCACGCACCATCCGCCATGTGTCCCGCTCCACTCCACGTCCACCTCCCATTAATAACAAGCCCATCGTATCTCCTCTTCTGCTCCCTCCGCCTATTTCATTCCGCCATGTGTCTTCCCCTGTAACCGCTCTCACACCTCATCACTTCTTATCTCGCCCTCACGATCCTGGCGCCACCATGCCCATTGTGTGCCCCATCCTTCACGCTGGCCTCCACGCATATACATTAGGCCGTTCAAGCTCATCCAGGTGGCAGCGCAAGAGACCTTCCACGTCCCAAGGGTGCCAAGTTGGTCGAGCCATCCTCAATCCCAATGAAGCAGTTATTGAGGTAGTTGGTGGTGGTTCGACATCGCCTCCACCATAATGGGAAAGTCCAGCGACGAATTAAAGGCACGTCGATTCGCCAATGAAACTGTCAGGTGCACGATCATTTAGAAGCTGCAGGTGCAGATTGTCAGAAGCCATGCAGATGCAAAGTTTTTAATGCAGCGTCTCGATTTTGTTGTTGTTGTTCTTTTGAGTATATGAAGGCGTTTTCGCCATTTTTGTATCCATCGATGGTTGAGCAGAGCTCCCGGTTGTAAAGCTTTAATGAAGCACGGATACTCTGGTTATGTATGAACTCTTGAGACTTCTTGCCTTATGAATGCCAGTTCCTTTTACATCTTTGTTATGCTGTGTTAGAACGGCCCGGAATTGGAGGATCCAGTCGAGCTGCAGCTATTATAGGATGATGTTGTTATGGATCACTGTAATAGTTGCATTGTTTCTAATCGATTCTTGTGAATTTCTCTGCGCTGAGTGACTTGGAATTGGAGGATCCAGTCGAGTCCCCTCTCAGTTTCTTGGGACCCTGAATCAAGCGGATCTTGCATTCAGGATCTTTCTTCTGCAAACTGCTGTAAGCTTGCTGCCCAAAGTTATTTGTTCACCTTTCTTACTAATTCTTCCACCTGTTCACCTTTTAATCAACCCACTGGCTGAAGTTAGGTCAAGACCTCCTTTGTCACTTGCGTACCAGACCCAGTCCCTGAGTTAGAGTGATATCTCCCCGAGTCTCCACCCATTTGATCATCTATTAAAACAATCGTGACATAAAACTGATGGGTGTTGGGCTCTGCTCCTGCAAGCAATCCAGAAGTGACTTATGATGCTAACAGATTGGACTTACCAGATAAAAGTCGTATCTAGAACGTTTTTCATGTATCACATGTCTAAAAAAAGTTGTGGGACAACACCAAAAGGTGCAAACTTTACTTCCCCTATTGGACGAAGAAGGTAGAATAATTTTAGAACCATAAGCCATTATTGCCTCTAGAGAAAAGAAGTTACGATCTCGCATAATCAAAGAATATCTTATCAAATGGAAAAACCTTCCAGAGGAAGATGTAGCATGGGAATCATAACATTTTCATCAGTTACACCCGTCGTTACCAGTGCTTTGAGGACAAAGCATTTTTAAGAGGAAGGCAATGTTATGAACATAAAATACATATAAATAGATATTCATAACATAATAATTAATTAGTAAATAGTAATTATTAATAATGAAAGGACATGTCTATTGTTGAAAGGGCACCCCTGCGTGGGTATATAAACAAGCCCTCATTATCAATTGTAATCATCATATTTTTATCAATTATTTATATTTTTATATATTATTATACATTGCATACCTAGTTATATACTACACTCTAGACCCATTCAGATGGTTAGTCATGCCCCATACTTTTAGTCCCCATTTCAAGATATTCCTTTCTTTTATAGCTTAGATAACTTCCCCTTGGTGGTATTAAGTTGGCACCATGTTGATTATTTATGGCCTTGGTAGGTATGTGAGGGTCTTGGGATGGATCTACTTGGAAACATGACTTAAAGTACCTCTAGACTATTTTTTTATCTATGTAAAAGTGTTTCTCATGTTGAAAAGTGTGTCATACCTATTGGATCACACTTATATTATGCCTAACCATGGATCCCCTATTATTTGTTTTTCACACTTTGGCTATGGAATCTTGGAGATGATTTTGCAGTTGCTCATGCAGTCTTGTGTTTCTCGAGGTAGTACACGTATCGCAAGGAATTGATCACATCATTGGAGGCATTTCGAGGCTATTTTCACATGCATGGATCTCCTCTTGACATGCCATGTTGAATATCCTTGAACTCTTTTCTCTTTCATCACTTTTTGAGTTGTTTTTCACTCGAGGAGAGGGATGACCCCTTTGGAGGACATACCTACTAACTTTTTGAGCACTTTTGGATTTCTTTTGAATTGGAGAGGGTCCTTCCATTATTTACAAATGTCACTTGCATGAAATGAGGATATTGTTTTACCTTGGAGACTTGACTATGTGGACATTTGAGCATGATTAGAGGAGACATCCTCTCTTTTGGATATTATTGCACCCACGGGGGCTTCACCCTGTTGACCAATATATTATCATGTTCATTAGGAACCTAACCTCCCTAACCCCTCACGTAGGTAGAATAATATGTTTTTCATGTAACAAAGGACGGCATTAGTTAATAAGGTCTATTTAATAAATGTAATAAATGTGAACTAGTCATTGTAAGAAGACCTAATAGAAGCTTCCGATTCTAGAAAGATCTTCCTCTAGAATGTTCTTTAGAAGATAGAATTAGTATAATTAAGAGTAGGAGGCATGCGAAACTTTGTTTGGTGAGTTATTTTAATAGAGCTATGCTTTGTTGGAGGTTGCCCTCTCGAAGAGGCAAGTGAACATTGCTTTCTCTAAATAAAGGTACCATTTTTGGTGTTGCTCTTCTCAATATTGTGTTGTTCCATTGATATCTATTGAATATTCCTATTTCTGCATATTATATTACATTTGGTACCTTACAGATGTTTCACTCCCAACAAAAACTCATAAAGGCAAATCTTCTCTCATTGCTAATTCAAGGCTCATCACCTCTTACTCCCAAGTTGTTTCTCCGAAGCTTTTGATGATTCCAATTAAAAAAGGTGCCAATAATTAAATTATAGTATTTTCAATGTATGTAGGCTTCAAGAAACACCTCTTACTTCAAACATATTCATGGTGTAAATCATTAAAATAATTGTAACATATCAAAGACCAATATAGCTTTAGCACAAGTTATGACAATTTCTACACAATATCATGAATGCCTCCCAAGTATTCCAATATATTAACATAGACATAATTCCAATTGCGCTATGCAAATGCCTTCTTTACAAAAACAATGCCATCTCCATACAATGTGACTAAAATCTCCTCTAATTTAAAGCTGAAAACAATAATTGTCCTTCTCCATACAATCTCAGTAAAACCTCTTCTAATTTAAAGAAGGAAACAATATTTGTCTAGAAGAAATTAAATATTTAAGTGTCTTAAGAAATTAAATATTTAAAATTAGGTTAGGTTTTTGGAATACCTTAAAACCCTCAAAACCTCATAACCTTTAAAACTTTGATATATAAAACTATGCTAAGCATCTCAATTTTTGTCAAATTTCCTTTTAAAAACCATTTTGAATAATTTCTATGATCACATTGAAATAGAAAAAATTGCCATATCATTTATTATTCTTTCTAATCATTTTGCAGAGGTGTGTGGGTACCTTACGTCTTCTATATTGATCAAAGGGACTCATTTTTTAAGTTTGAACTGTCAAATCTGTGTTACCTTTTAGTTCTCTCCTCATTAAGTAACGCTTCTTAAAAATGGAAAGTAAGGCTTCAGGCTAACGATTTTTTAAAATCCGTCACATTCAAGCTAACCATTTTTTCAATTCTCTTTTCATCACGGAAGAATTTTGAAAGAGCTTTTAAAAGGAGATATGATGAAAGTTACCTTTCAGCTAACGATTTATGAAAAATATATGGAAAATTCGCCATGGAAGTCACCTTTCAACGACCGTTAGATGAGAAATGACCGGTAGATGAGAAATGATGAACATTATGATACCTTTCCGTCAACCGATTAGTGAGAAGCGTTGGAACATTATGATACCTTATTTATTAGCACATACCAGATTTATGAAAAAGATACGGAAAATTCGCCATGAAAATCACCTTTCAACTACTAATTGGTGAGAAATGATGGGACGTTATGATACCTTTAAGTCTACCGATTGGTGAAAAATGCTGGGACATTATGAAACCTTATTTATGAGCATACCTAACCAGTTATCAGGAAAGGAGGTCGGGAGTTTGTTGGAACTAGTGTTTTCATTTAACCAATTTTAATTATGTATCTCAATCCTGTAATATTTCTGGCCCTGAACGGAATGCCCATTTGTATGTAAACCAATAAATTAATTTATAAACTCTTATTTGGATTTTAGGGTTTTCTTTTAACCAATTTGAATTATCTATCTCACTAATGCAATATTTCTGGCCCTGAACCGAATCTCCATGGTTAAGAATATGTATCTCACTCACCTCTTACTCTCACTCAGGCTCATTACTTCTTATTCCCAAGGGACTCCCTCCGCCATTTTACTGGTAAAATCTACTGAAATATATATGTTGGAAATATGCTAATGAATTTTTCATGGGGTTACATGCAAATATGGTTTGTGTAATTAATGGATGTTAACAGTTTGTGTAAATGATGGATCTTATTATAATCAGTTTGTCTAATTGTTTGAGAGATGCTATATATACGAGCATACCCATTGAGGTGAGAGTGCAATGGCTAGTGAGTATGTGAGACCAAGATGCAATAGTGAGGTGTTGTGTGTATGAGAGGAGAGGATGGTTGTATGTCGATGTTGGCTATTGTAATTCTCCCTTGAATAATAAGAATATTGATTATCATTGCTCATGGTTTTTTCCCGTATTGGGTTTCCACATAAATCACTGTGTCAATTGTGCGATTGTTATTCTCAATTTAATCTTGGTTTATTTTCTTTGCTATTAGAATCTTGTTACATTTTTGCTTCCACTACCTAACAAGTGGTATCAGAGCACAGAGTTGAAGGATAAAAGAGCGAAGAAGAAGAGAATCTGATCAAGGTTAAAAAAGTCGAGACGAGTAAAGTAGATCAGCCTAGGACATATTTTATTACACTGTCACAGGTTGTCCCTCTTACACAATGCGACAGTCACAGTCACAGGTGTTGCTAGTAGTACATAGTGCAACAATTTAACGAAAGTGTCGCAAAACAGGCTATCCTTTTATAAGGTGCGACAATATTAAACGTGTCCCATGCTAATCCAAAAATTAAAGTTTTCTTGAGAAATCAAAGTATGAAATTCGTGGAGGATCATGGAGGATTATTAAATGAGTGGATAAGTTTATAAAGGAGTGGTTCACGTTTGTTTTATTATACACATAAGACAAAATGGAGGAATCTAACTTATGAATAAAGAATGTCCCATAAAGTTGATGGGTGGAGAATGCTTTAAGGTGGATCTTTTTGGAAAAGGGTTTTTCTATATATATATATATATATTTCGAGTTTAAACCTTTTTTGAATTCAACCTTGAATTTTAAGAGCCTAGTTTGTTAGAAGCTGTGATTTTTTGGACAGTGTGTTAATGGGAAAATTGTAAAGTTTTAAGTTTGAGGTGGAGAAATTCAACGATAAGAACAACTTTGTGCTACGGAAGCTCAAAATGTAGGATCTTCTTTTGCAACCAGGATTGTGAAAGACGTTGACTGGAAAGATAAAGAAACCGACAAGCATGACATACAAGGACTGGGAAGATCTGGATGCAAGAGATCTCAATACCATTTGTTTGTGTTTGGCAAATGAAGTGTTGTTTAACGTCGTTGAAGAGGATACAATAACAGATTTGTGGAACATATTAGAGATTATGTATATGACAAAGTCCTTGATGAACAAAATCTTCTTGAAGAGGCAGTTGTACAACTTGTGGATGAAAGAAGGTACGAAAATTGTTGATCACTTGAATGTTTTCAATACTCTGATTTGTCAATTATCTAGTATGGACATAAAATACGACGATGAGGACAAGGCGATTACGCTACTGTGTTCGCTATCTGAGTTTTTGGATCATCTGGTCACATCTATGTGGCTCAACTCAACATATGTCATTGATTATGACACTGTTGTGGGAGCTTTGTTGTCTGAGGAGATGAGGAAAAGATCCAGTAAGGAAACCTCAATAGCAAAAGCAATGGTGGTCATAGGTCAATCTACAAAGTAGGGAAAGATCAAAAAGATATAGTTAGGTCTAATTCAAAAGACAATAAGGGTAGGGGAAAATGTTGGTTTTGTGGCAAATATGGGCATCTCAAGAAGGATTGTTGGAAAAGACAATAAGCATGCAAAGAGGAATCCACAAAAGAAGAAAATTCAACTACAGGTATGGTTGATGAAGTTTTGTCTGTCTGTTGTGTCTCACCACCTGTGTTCACATAGAAGGTGCTTGTGTCTCACCACCTGTGTTCACATAGAAGGTGCAGGGCGGTGATGGTTGAGTCACCGTGAAATAAAAAAAAATGTATTTACTTTGGAGTTGTAAAAATGATTGATTGCATGTAAATGCGCATATGTTTGTAAGACCTAGATAGGCATGTGTACCCCTAGTTTATCAAGTCACCTATAAAAAGTCTATACATAGATTTAAGTAGATTGAATATGTGGGGGGGCATGTATGTTGGGTTAACCTTGACTCGGTGAAAGAATTAATTAGTTAAACTTGATTTTTTAGGTCAAAGCAAATGGTTTTTAGGGTCCATGTTTTTTTGGGTATCCCGTCCTATTGTGTCCATGGATTCCATGTAATGAAGCCTATAAAAGACTTGGTGAACTCCATTGTAAATGTCCCTGGAGGTAAGTGATGAAGGCTTACTTGGCTGGCTTTGTCGGATTTGGTCAAAGTTGTTCGAATACAAAGTTCGAGGTGGAGTAGTGTGTCCATGTTATAAAGGTGGGTCTGTAGAAAGGTTGATGTGTTGGCAAGTCAATCAAGTGTTTGAGAATATATGATGAAGGTAGGTTCATATCCATATAACTTGGAAAGTATTGCAAGGAAGCTGGGATCGAATAGGCATGTTTAGTAATGCTAAGTTGTAGGAACAATTGTGGACATAAGCGGTTGTGCTATCTAGTAACTTGATCACCATCGGTTGCAAAAGATTGCAAGATTCTAGAAGAGGTCTGAATAGGTCATCTGGTAATTAATCAGATGTGAAATTATTTGGTTGTGAAGCTTATGTTTTTATCAGCGTTCTAAGTAATACTTAGATCAAACATGTAGATCTTAGATATGGTGATGATCTTAAGGGATGCAGACTATGGGATCCTACTACCCACAAAATCATCATGGATAGAGATGCAGTGTTTGATGAATCTCCTTTTATAAAAGATGAAAGGTTCAAAGAATGATTGGTAGTAGAAGGGTATTTGGAAGGTATTGATTTCCATGAAAGTTTCTCACCAGTTGTTAAAAGCTTGTTTCTATTCATGTTGTGTTAGAACTAGTTGTGTTAGTACAACTAGATGTTAAAACTGTTTTACATGGAGTTTTTTGGATAAGATGATGTATTTGGAACAACCAGAATGGTTAGTTCAGAATTGCAACAGAAGATTTTTTTGTAAACTCAAGAATCATTGTATGGCCTGAAGCATGCTAGGAAAATGGTACAAGATGTTTGATTCCTTCATGGTGAGCCAAATTTTACAAGAAGTGAGTATACCAATTGTGTTTATGGTATATTCATTATCTTGGTATTATATGTTAGGCTTGTTGCAAGCACAAGCATGGTTGAGGTCAACAGGTGGCTCAGTTGGTTAGGACGTTTGTTATGAAGGATCTAGGAGCAGTAAAATAAATCTTGGGCATGAGAATACACAGAGACAAGAAATATGGTAAGTTTGGTTATCACAATAGAAGTATGTGGTGAAGATACTTAGGAAATTCGATATGAATAATGTGAAACTGGTAAAATCCCTTTGGCTTTCCATTGTAAGTTTTCTTCAGGTTTATGTCCTAATTGATGAAGAAGAAAAGGGTTATATGTCTCGAGTATTATATGCTAGTAGGAAGTTTGATGACTGCGATGAGGAAATGATCAACATTTCACATGAAGTTGGTGTTGTCAATAGACACATGGAAAAACTAGGTGAAGAGCATGGAAATGGGTGCTTCAAACACAGAAGCACAAGTATCACCTACAGTGGTTGTAGTGATTTAGTCTATGGTTATGATTCATGAGATTTGGACAAGAGGAGACCTACCTCAGGTTATGTCTTCCAAGCATGCAAGGGTATATTGGGTAAGTTTGGATTAGTACAAGATGTGGCGTTCCGTGGTGGTCAAAATGTTTTGCATTTGACTAACAATGCAATGTATCAAAATGGGACAAGTGCATAGGTTTATTAGACAGGTTACTAATGGAGGTAGAATGGTCCATACTGGAGCGAATCCTACAAACATGTTCACATAACAATAACGTTAGAGAAGTTGTGAAGTTGTGATAGTGTTTGGCTTCTCTTAGCTTGTAGGAAATGTGATGGATAAATTTGGGCTTGATATATCAGGTAAATTGTTGTCAAGGTGGAGATTGTTGGAAACATGCCAACGAATTTCCCATGCAGTCACATGCACATGCATACAACTATATTTAAAACGTGCATGCATGCACTCTTCTTTTAAGGGTTTGTGTAAATGATGGATCTTATTATAATCAAATTGACTAATTGTTTGAGAGATGTTATATATACAATCATACCCATAGAGGTGAGAGTGCACTGTGTAGTGAGTGTGTGAGAGCAAGATGCAATACTGAGGTGTTGTGTGTATGAGAGGAGAGGATGGTTGTATGTCAGTGTTGACTATTGTAATTCTCCCTTGAATAATAAGAATACCGATTATCATTGCCCGTGGGTTTTTCCCGTATTGGGTGTCCACATAAATCAGTGTGTCAATTGCGGGATTGTTGTTCTCGATTTAATCTTGGTTTATTTTCTTTTCTATTAGAGTCTTGTTACGTTTTTCTTTGGCTGCCTAACAGTATATACCTTACCCCCTTTGGATTTTAACTTGTTACCTCTTAGGAGGAAACAAAGTCTACTCATATATATATATATATACCCTACCCCCTCTGGATTTGAACTTGTGACCTCTTAAGAGACAACAAAATATTGTAGTGTAATTACTATGGAGAATAGTGCCTCCCATGATATTAAATTTTATGTATAAGATGTGGATGTTTTCCACTATATTTGTATGTATTTGTATTTCTCTTCGTATAAAATCTTCAAATATATAATTTTTGATGTCTCCAAATATGCCTCTTTTCAGTTACTCCAAAAATTCATAAATTTGGATCCATTGAGGGGACGTTTACATGGTGGATAAGATATGTTTTCAATGTATGCTTTTCCTTTTTTTCAAATCAAACACATTCTTCAGCTGTATTTCATGCTTATAGTTGTAAGTAACCTTAAAATGATGATATGTTTCCAAGTCTGTAAAACAGAAAAAATCTTTGATGGGAGAGACTGAACAACTCAGTGGAGAGATTCAACTTGGTGTAAATGTTAGACTTAAACAAGATACACAAGTGGAACCAATGATGTAATGTTCCTGACTTGGCTAGTCTAGGAAACACTGCTAATGTGTGTGTAGGATCAAAGGTTTACAACATATAAATGATCATACAAATAATAAACGTGACAAAGGACTGCAAAGTTTGTATTATGATATCTCTGTGGATTACAAAATGGCCAAATGCGGCTGAATAAACTGACAATACTCGACTAGATCAATAGACAAAGGATCTTAGCCGGAATACAAATAAGCAACTATGGTTGATTAAAATAACAACACTCGGCTAGATCAAAAGACAAAAGGATCTTAGCCAGAATACAAATAAGTAACTAAAAGATAATACCTGGAGCTGATGAATCTAGACCCCGGATGGATACCCCTAGGGAATGCGCCCCTCTTCTTCTGGAAAAATGCGTCCTAGTGATTCCACTGTCAGAATCGAACGAGATATGTCTCAAAATGACCGCCTTGGTCTACTGGGAAATGGGTCGGAAGGGTTTCCTTGAATCTGGTCCGATGCTCGCTCTCGAACCCCAAATGTGCCCGCCAAAAGTGTCGCATGTCCAAGTCTAGAAAATGCATCCCAGTTGATTCCTCTGTCGGAATCTGATGAGGAACTAGGAAAAAGATGCGCCTTGCCCTCCTCTCAAATGGGTCAGAGGGAAATCTCAGAATTCTCCCTGGATGGGATAAGTCGACTAAAACCCTCTCAGAAGCTGCACCCTCACTTTGGATGAATGTGCCCTTGCTGCTGGACACTGTATAACTACTGTTGAAGAATGATGGAAGACCTGAATGATCTTCCAGGTGACTAGGGTGTGTCTCTCAACACTGAAATCATCCAACTGGTGTCTTCCTCCTGGAATCCATTGAACTATCTCTCATGAGATGCACCTCTCTCCTCAATGACAAGTCATAATCTGCATAATGATGAATTAGGTCACTGACCCTTCCTTTATAGCTTTCTAAAACCCTAAATCTCTGCTGAAACCCTGATTCACTGTTAACTTCCAAAACCCTAAATCACTACTGAAACCCTAATTCACTGTTGACTTATTCCCTCCAAGTGACTTTTACTTTATTTTATTATTCCATGATTAAATCACTTAATTGATTAATTAATTAACCATTTTACCTCTAAAAAGTGGTTTATCCATCCTTGTGGCTTCTCCAGCCACTAAAAGTCACTTCTCACCATCTTATCCTGTAGTGCTCTTCTTCCCGATTCCGATGAGCTATCACTCTAAGAGGTTTCTCCAAGTAATATGCCCATTATGACCTTCTTAGTGAATTTAATTAAGATATGACCCATAATAACTCAAAATTACGGAAATCGTCGGAATGCAACAAAACCAAAGACAAGCTGTGCATAATGGATCCTAATGATGAACAATGCAAGTCGGGCCCAAATAAACCCCTCAGTATCTCCTGAACTCTCTGTCACCCCTATCTGGCTACTCGGGTAGGCATAACACTTTGAAATGTTGTAATGTTATAATGCCCCAAAATGGGGACATTATAGTCCTCCTTGCCGAAAGATTGCTTGTCCTCAAGCAATAACTGAATCCAATTACATATGATACTAGGGTACCATATCCACCTGTGTGACACAAGGTAGACTCCCCTCAAGATGTGGTCTCTCCAAGTGCTCACCATGCATGACACCCACATGCTCATGATGAGTAGAATGATCGATGGCCAAAGAATCTCAGTCAACTCCTCGAGCAACCACTCTACTCTAAACTCAACTCCATCAAACGATGAACTACCAAGCATTCCAATCTTCAGATCCCATATCAAAATATGAACTGTAATGCCTTGTGAGATATAATCCTGTAACATATCATTATCATGAGTCTCTTGCAAATAACACACGGTCTCCAACCGAAATGAGTCTGTTCTACCAGACTAGACCAAACCCAACACGACCCCCACTGATTGAACATGTTGTTGCCATAGTGAGGTACTACAAGACCTCAATGAATCACCAACCAATGATGTGCTCTCCCCAATACTGAAACTCACTGGAAAATCAAGGGGACTTCTCCCTGCAAAGGTCCACTCGTCTCCACTAGTCAATGAAATGCCCAACCCTGTAATCCCAGGGTCCCATGCTAGTCTCTGACAGGGACCATCATGTTGATGCTGCTCTACTGTGATCATGATTGTCTGATCAAAGTATCCATTCTAGATCCTCCACTCCTGGATCCTCATAAGATGAAATAAACTATTGACCAAATGGACTCATGGATCCCATGTCAAATTTGGAAGTTCATCACTTCCAATCCTCACTAACTGTTGATATGCCCTACCAGTAACTGTCGAAATCACTCCACCCTCATCCCAATGAGAGTTTGAATATGTAGCAACCTCTGAGATATCCTCTGTCCCATGGCCTAGTATACTCTCCATCATTCCCAAGGCCTCAACTGTCTACCCCTGATGATCCACCCCTATCTTGATGTATGCAATCAAGACACTTCTGTTAGGTGGTCTTGGCCTACCAACTCTCCATGCCCCCTGCCACTGTCTAGTTCCCCCTGTGCTTCTATTAATGATGAAATTATCGGGAAAGGCCATCATAAATATCTGCAACCAACTGTAGGACTGGAAAGTAGCATATGCTTTGGTCAATCCAAAGTTCTTAACCAAAAGCTCGTCCATCGACACCCATGGTAAATAATCACCTATACTCATCACTGAACACCAACCATCGGGTACAACAATAGGTATCTCTACCAACTGTGGGTCAATCATTCTCCATCCATAATCAATCACACAACTGCTTCTATGGTGAAGGTGATCTCCCAGATCTGTATACTGCTGCAAGGGAGAGGAATCTCCATGCTCTACTGAGTACATCTCCTCCCTGCCATCCAGGGCGTCCCCTTGAATCCCACTGTACACCTCTGTATGTCTTTGTGAACTACCACTCATCATTGTGTGCCCCTGCATACTCATGTGATCTCCTGTATACACCTGCAACATCATGGATCCTGGGTGTACTACAGGGTCATATTCTACATGAGGGTCAACCAATCTTGGAACATAAATGGAAGTGTCCTCAAAACTGCCCCTAGCTCTGGAATCCCCATGTGTATGTGTGTGCCCAATTGTCTCACCACCCCTCGTGAAGGGTGGTCCCTGTGACCTATGGATATCCTCATGTATCTCTGGATCATATCGCTCCATACTCATTAGTGATCTTGGGTACTCCTCATGCTCCTCCCTCAACTGGTGCTCCATTGCTAAACCACCAACATCCTCTCGCAATGTGGTTGATGGATATATCTAACTCTCTGCTGAAATATGTGTAGTGGATTTTTTTCTAGTTTCTTCAAGGAGCTCCTTTGATATGAACTCTGATTCTTGAAGGGTTTTCTGTGTGCCTTCCAAGAATCTCCATGTTCTCACCAACTCATGAGTGAGTTGGTCCACCTCAACCTCCTGCTCCTTCAATTCCCTGTGATACATCTCGCCAACCTCCAATAGGTAATCCCTATCCATCAACAATTGCTGGTAGTCGACCCTCATCACAATCACTCTCTCCCTGAGTGTATGGAAGTCATCAATGACAAGTCCCCCATCTAAACTATCTTGTGCCATCGAGGCCCTCCAACAATAACCTACCACCAATGCATGTGTATCATCAATGCATCTCGTGGCTGCCATGATCATGCCCTCACTGACTCTCAACTGTACTGCCAAGTGTCGTGAGTCCTGGACACAATCCTGCTAAGGTGCTACCTCATGCCTCTCACTGCTAGTGTCAACAATGGAATCCCCAACAACACACTCCTCAAAATATAAGGCATTGAACTGCCCACTGTCCCCTATGCTACTGAGTCCTCCTAGATGCCACTGCACAGCATCACCAAATGCGGCCCCTATCTGAATCACACCATATCTTGTATGGGTAGTTGTATCCTCCTATGCACTTACCCTACTAATATCATCTGTGCCTAGATCCCATACAGATGTGTCTAGACACATGCTATGGTCATTCCGACCAATAAGGAGTGCATCCTCATCACTGTAGATCGATCCTGGGAGTGAGTGTCCCAACAAGTTGTCTCTCTCCACAACCTGGTCCATTAATGGAATATCCAAGAGTGGTGATTCACTCTACTCATACTGATAGGTATGTGTAAGGTCAACTATCTCCAAGCCATACCTCTCCTCCTGGGTCTGCAGATCCATATGTTCCTTGTGTACAGTCCCCACACAAGGCTCCTCTACTGATCTGAAAATAGGGGGCTGACTTGTTATGCTATGCAATCACCCTCTACCTCATTAAAATAAACTTAACAGGACCTTGCTCAATGTGTTAAAATATGCAAGATAAATTATGTGCCAAGTTTATGCATCTTCTTTTAAATGTTTATGTGTGAAGTCTTTGCAAGATTAAATATGTTGTTTTCATAAATACAACAACAAAAATAACTTGTAGCAAATAATAACCAACAAACACTCACAACAAGAACAACATGATAAAGGAGTTCACCCCTCTCTGGGCTACATCTCCTTGAGCCTCCATCAATGGACTTGGCTTCTTGGGATTAATTTGTCAAAGATTCTTTTACGAGCTACTGCTCAAATCCAATGGAAATACTGTCTGTACCATTGGGTTCAGAATACATAAAAACCCCCAAAATGACTAATAGAACTCTGAAAACGGATCATGGCTCATCTGGGCATGACCTCTTTTACATGTGGCCTTAAGCTTCCTTAAGCTTCCTTGTGGCAAAAACACCTGTAAAAGTCCTCAAATGGATCTGAAACCTATCCCAATGTGTTTAGAGCATAACAATTAGCCAAAAATGACTATTTAGTCACAGAAAACAGACTTGGGCTCATCTAAGCATGACCTCAATCAATGAGGGCTTCAAGCTCCCTAGAGCTCTATGAAACTTCAATGGTGAAAAATATGCAAAATAAGTCTTCAAATGGCTTTGAAAACAATGCCAATGGATTCAGAACGTCCAAAAACCCCTAGCTGGGCTTTTTCGGCACCTCATTTGGCCAAAAAATGAAGAAGATAGGCCTCCTACCATTTTTCTCCTTCAAGCTTGTTGTCTCTGGTTCGCCAAAATGCATATCTATGTGCCCCAACCTAGCACACGCGCTCAAACTCATGCTAAAACCTAGCACCGATGCATAATAGAAAAATGGGCAAACTGTAGGATGGTTATGGGCACGCATAGCCCCTAACCACCAAGGCCGTGGTCATAAGGGTCACCATGTGACCTCGTTTCCCACACAAAAAGCTAGGTTCCAAGAGCGAATGTGTAATGGACAAGTGGCGGGCGTGCGTTGTAACCGTTTCAAACCAAATCCGCGCATGCACAAAGTTGTGGACAGGTCATATGGGTGGACATATGAAATCGGGGCTAACTCCGTTTGAAATAGGCACACATTCGTAGTGTGACAAAGGGTCATATGGTAATACAATACAACCACGGGTTGGGGCTAATCCCCAACCTGACCCTCGCGCCAAACTATATAACAAAGCAAATTTAAATAAATTTGAATCCATTCATATAACAAGACACAAAGTATGGCACGTTGGGAAGGCGGACTTTGCAAAGGCTTTGAACGGTGGGGAGGTCCGGGGTTCGATCCTCAGGGACTCCATAAATTTTAAACAAAAAACCAAACCATACCATAATAGGGTGCCATGTGGCAACCCACGACTGGGCCACGTGGCACCAAACCACTTGACCAAAAAGATGCCACGTGTCACAAATTGATTCGTCCACATCTGCCAATAAATGAATGCCACATCACCAACTGCCACATTATTGTACAGACATGCCACATCATCGTACGACCTCTGCCACGTCAACATCCGTACGGATTGTATGGATTGTACAGTGAGCACATTTTTTTACCTGTTTGACGATTCGAACAGAACGCAATATCTCTCTCATCCGACGTTCGTTTGAACCCAAACGAGTTGCATTGGGTTCGTGACGACGAGGGCTACATACCCATTCGTTTTGAGGCAAATCCGAGAAATTTATTTTTTGAGCTAAATTTTGACCCCTGGTCCAGATTCTGATCACGCCTTCCCACTGAAAAAATTTTGGACCCACAAAAGATTATGATTATCTGTCTGAGCTTCAATACTCTTCTGATTTCAAGTTCTATCAACTGATTCTACTTGAAAAGTTTTTTTTTTTTTGACAATCACCTGGATGCCTTGACATGCCTTGCATTGCAATTGGCTATGTCCCTCAACCACTGTTCTCTGGCTACTACTGACTCACTATTCTCTTTGTGCTTGGAAGACTACCAACCTTCCCACTGAGAATCAAGTCCCTCTTGTGAACTCTTTGGCATCAAAACAATCCTCTCTACAATGGCTGCAAAAACTTTCCTGCGACATCTTGTCACAAACCAAGAAAACCATCAATCTTGAAAACAAATTTATACAAGATTGAAAATGATGCCAACAAAGTCTTTTTTCTCTTCAAGCAAATGGTCGCATCTTGTACTTCATCAAAGCACATGGTGTTTTCCTGCATCTCGGTGTACTTAAAATCAACTTACAAGCCAACAAACTCCATCGACTAAACATAAGTCGAAAAACATGGTCGACACAACATAGTCGTCAAGACAACATCGACACAAGTCGAGTCTCATTTGAAACATATCGACCTTCCCAAACTGACAAGTCGACATTCATGATACACAATCATGTTACAATCATGAATCATTCATGATGAACTATCACCAGTTCACTGTTTACACACACACAAAAACACATGTATGTGCATAGCTCTTCAATTCTCTGTCAAGTACAAACATAAGTACATGAACCTGAAACATGTGGGTACATAAGAGCTGAATATGAAAAAGATATATGGCTATAACAAGTGAGCATCATACCCCTCTTTTACATCCTCCTGGCAAAGTTGTGCAACAACAAGAATGCCTTCAAACGAATTGCATTCACATGCAACTTGCATCATACAAGTTGTGATAAATTGCTGCAACTTGTCATACTCTCAACATAAATGCATACATTAGGCTGAAATATGCATCTACAACAGAAAAATGCAAGCCTTACTTGCTCAAGAAATTCAACCATTTCTTACCAAGCCAACTCAATGGTGAATTATTTTGCTGAAAAACGTCCTCTTGTGAATCATCTTGACTCACATCAATGATGGAATCTCCTCTTCCATTCTTGCCAATCTCTTTATCCATCTGCATCTTATGCCGTGGATGAGTGGTTGGATGCAATGTCCAACATTGGTCAATGACATGACCCCTCTTCTGACAATGAGTGCAAATCTTTTGCATCCTCTTTTCAAGTTGTCTTTGCTTGTAAAGTTTCCTAAAAGTGGTCATTCTTTTCCAACATTTTGAAACATGATGGGTATATAAACCACAATATGTACATGGATTTTTTCTTCCATTTTTACATGCAAATTTATCATGCTTAAGATAATCAAAAGCAACTGAATGATAGGCAGAATTATACCTTGAACATTCACCTTTATCGCCTCTTTGAGGAGGTGAATTTGAAGAGTTACAAGCTCTCCTTTGAAGACCAGCAACAATGTTCTTTTCCTCATCGTTGTCACAACTCTTTTGTTTCATACATTTGCATTCATCTTGAACACAAGCTTTGCATGTTGGAGGGGTTGAACTTGCAAAAAAAGTTCTTGAACTCTCACCTTTATAACCTTCTTGAGGAGGTGAACTTGAAACAAAATTTGTTCTTGGAACTTTTTCCCTTGTCTCCTCAACTTTGGAATTTGCTCCATCTTTATGTTCATATCCAAGACCACAATACTTGGGTCTCTGCTCAACAATAATAGGCTCAACAATGCCTTGTGCATGCTTGCCTAAACCTCTACCTTCATAGCCCATTTTTAACAATAACTTGGACCCTATTCCTCTTGTGTGATTTTCAAAAACACCAAAACATTCATCTTGAGAGGAATTTGAAGATAAACTAACATTACATACCTTATGTTCATGCATGTACTTGGTAAGGGTTTCCTTTGCCTCATGGAGTTGAGTCTCCATCTCATGCAACTTTTCAAGAAGTTGGTCTTTCTCCTCCTTTATGGCCATCAACTACTCTTCAAGAGCAATCCTCTCTTCTCTATCTTCCCAAACTCTTGTACCATATCTCCCATGGTTACAAATTCCTTCAACATCTCTTTGTCAAAGAACTTGGATAATGAAGATGTATGAGAACTATCAATGTTTGAAGCTTCCTCCATCCTTGCAAGATATCAAACTTCAACACAAAACTTGCACAATAATACCAACAGCTAAAACTCTAGATATCAATGGAAATCACATGAGAAAAACTGTGTTTTGATACCACCTGATTTAAAAATAGGGGGCTGACTTGTTATGCTATGCAAGCACCCTCTACCTCATTAAAATAAACTTTACAGGACCTTGCTCAATGCGTTAAAATATGCAAGATAGATTATGTACCAAGTTTATGCATATTCTTTTAAATGTTTATGTGTGAAGTCTTTGCAAGATTAAATATGTTGTTTTCATAAATACAAAAGAAAAAATAACTTGCAGCAAATAATAACTAGTAAACACTCACAACAAGAACAACATGATAAAGGAGTTCACCCCTCTCTGGGCTACATCTCCTTGAGCCTCCATCAATGGACTTGGCTCTTTGGGATCAATTTGTCAAAGATTATTTTACAAGCTGCTACTCAACTCCAATGGAAATACTGACTGTACCATTGGGTTCATAATACATAAAAACCCCAAAAATGACTAATAGAACTCTGAAAATGGATCATGGCTCATCCGGGCATGACCTCTTTTACATGTGGCCTTAAGCTTTCCTGAGCTTCCTTGCGGAAAAAACAATTGTAAAAGTCCTCAAATGGACTTGAAACCTATCCCAATCCCCTATCGGACTGCTCTAAATAGGCATCTATGGCTGCATTCACTTGCATCTCTTCATCCTCATTGTCATAGTGCACCTCAACAATGTGCACCTTCCCTTTACCTCTGCATCGATGATTTGGCTTCCAAGGAACTTTGCAACTGTAGCAACGCTCTTTGCATCTAATGGGTGTAGGATCCATCTATGCTCCTGTCAATCCACTCGCTGGTAATGATGTATCTACATCTTTATCTGATTTTCCCCTTAGGTTGGTAGGGAAACCAACTCTAATACCACTGTAATGTTCCTGACTTGGCTAGTCTAGGAAACTTTGCTTATGTGTGTGTAGGATCAAAGGTTTACAACATATAAATGATCATACAAATAATAAATGCGACAAAGGACTGCAAATTTTGTATTATGATATCTCTGTGGATTACAAAATGGCCGAATGAGGCTGAATAAACTGACAATACTCGACTAGATGAACAGACAAAGGATCTTAACCGGAATACAAATAAGCAACTGCGGCTGAATAAAATAACAACACTCGGCTAGATCAAAAGACAAAAGGATCTTAGCCAGAATACAAATAAGTAACTAAAAGATAATACCCGGAGCTGATGAATCTGGACCCCAGATGGATACCCCTGGGGAATGCGCCCCTCTTCCTTTGGCAAAATGCATCCTAGTGATTCCTCCATCGGAATCGAACGAGATATGTCTCAAAACGATCACCTTGGTCTACTAGGAAATGGGTCGGAAGGGTTTACCTGAATCTGATCTGATGCTCGCTCTGGAACCCCAAATGTGCCCGCCAAAAGTGTCGCACGTCGAAGTCTAGAAAATGCATCCCATTTGATTCCTTCGTGGGAATCTAATGAGGAACCAGGCAAAATATGCGCCTTGCCCTCCTCTCAAATGGGTCGGAGGGAAATCTCAGAATTCTCCCTAGATGGAATAAGTCGACTAAAACCCTCTCAGAAGTTGTGCCCTCACTTTGGATGAATGCGCCCTTGCTGCTGGACACTGTATAACTGCTGCTGAAGAATGATGGATTTCCTGAATGATCTTCTCGGTGATTAGGGTGTGTCTCTCAACACCGAAATCATCCAACTGGTGTCTTCCTCCTGGAATCCACTGAACTATCTCTCCTGAGATGCGCCTCTCTCCTCAATGACAAGTCATAATCTGCAAAATGATGAATTAGGTCGCTGACCCTTCCTTTATAGCTTTCCAAAACCCTAAATCCCTGCTGAAACCCTAATTCATTGTTGACTTCCAAAACCCTAAATCACTGTTGAAACTCTAATTCACTGTTGACTTCTTCCCTCCAAGTGACTTTTACTTTATTTTATTATTCCATGATTAAATCACTTAATTAATTAATTAACCATTTTACCTCTAAAAAGTGATCTATCCATCCTTATGGCTTCTTTAGCCACTGAAAGTCACTTCTCACCATCTTATCCTGTAGTGCTCTTCTTCTCGATTCCGATGAGCTATCACACTAAGAGGTTTCTCCAAGTAATATGCTCATTATGACCTTCTTAGTGAATTTAATTAAGATACATGACCCATAATAACTCAAAATTACGGAAATCATCGTAATGCAACAAAACCAAAGCCAAGCTGTGCGGAATGGATCCTGATGATGAACAATGCAAGTCGGGCCCAAATAAACCCCTCAGTATCTCTCGAACTCTCTGTCACCTTTATCTGGCTACTCGGGTAAGCATAACACTCTGAAATATTGTAATGTTATAGTGTCCCAAAATGGGGACATTACAGATGCTCACTGAAAATTTGAAATACAAGGAATGCATGAGCAAATGAGCTTGAGAGAATATACAACTTGCCAAAAATATAAAAACTTTAAGTTAAAATTTAATGTGAATTGGACATTCCATTGATTATTATGACTTTAGTAGTGTGGGCATTCAACTCTTGAACTTCTTTGTCAAATTTTAGATTTACCATATTAAGGTTGAGTGTTTCCACTCACAGGGTGAAAGATAAGAACCTCATTCCAGGAAATACCCTCGTCTGATACCAGGAAATACTACGAGGTCCAAGAATAGATCCACACAACAACAGGAACCACCAACGAATCTTCCTTGCAACAAATTGACTCCAAATGCTTGGAAAGAATCAGGAAACTAAGCAATTCTATTTACCATAGCAGGCACACACCTCGTTTCACCACGCATCTGCAGCTGCCAACGAATCTGCAAGTTTCGTCTTGTACCACTGGAATAGGACGTGGTATTGATCAGGCTCTTCTCACAGCCCCCACCACAGGCAGATGGAAATCCCAACCTCACGCAATCTCTTCCTCTGGCTCAGCTTCTCATGTGGTAGATTTTGACCTAGAGTTGATATGTCTCTCACAGATTCTCATAAGCACGGCAAGCCTTCTCCAGTTAGCAACAAGAAGCTAATTTCTCTAATGATCAGTCACACTACAAACACACCGTGGCACTCCGCAAAAATAGATTCTGAAACCTATAAACAATCCAAACAAAAACAATCTAGCCTTCTCCACTAGTCCTAAATTCAGAGAGCAATAACATGGTTGAAAATTGTCATGATTATGGATTCGTTTAGACTTTGATACCATGTAAACAAAATGGGAAAGGAGATATCATTTTCAAGTTAATTTATTGAAGGATGTAATTATGGACCTATCATTTATTGGAAATGGTTACAATTAATGTTTTTTAATGACATGATTTGATATGGTAAGAATATTTTTTGTTGTCACAATGAATGAAAAACTCTGATTTTAAGCATTATTTTTTTTTGGAGACAAAAGATGTGTGTTAATCATTGAAATGAATGATTAAGGTGATAAATATAACAATGACTATTCACATTAGATTTAGATGTTTCAGTGTATTTAGGTTTTTACTGTGATTTATTTTTTGATTTTTTTAGTATGATTTGATTTTTTATTACATTTAAATTTTTTATTAAGTGCCATCTAAGTTTCTTTACATGGTGTAAATATCTCAATCACATATTAACTTATAGATTAAATTAATTGAATAAGATGTCTCATATTTAACTAAATCAAATGGAATGCACATGATGTGAGTATCCCTCTCCTACATTTGATGGGACAAAATCCTATGTCTCAATTTCCATCTCCTCAATGAGCCAGTGCGTAGTGTCCTCTTCCTTTAACTCCTCTTGAGTTGATTTCACTAGCATGCTTTGGTTGAAATCCTTAGACTAGGTGTCTTTGCATAGATTGACAATCATATTTCTTAGGAGATGCATTCATTTTCTTTGCACTAAGTATCCATGATTAATGCAAATTGAGAAATAAACTGATGTTCATTGTTATGAACTTTTGTGGTGATAGAAAAAATGGAAGTCTTGTTACATTCTTCACTATTTCGAAATTTTGAAAAAAGACAAACTCACAAAACCACCACCAAAATTAACATTTTCTATAAATAATTATAATTTTTAATTATAAATTAAAATTAAAATCAAATATTAGTTTAACAATAATATTACTTTCTAAATTCATAATTATAACAAGTAAATACTCATAATAATAACATTAATAGTGTTAATAGTGGACAACCTTTGTAGTCATATTATAATATAATATTACTTTCTAAATTCATAATTATAACAATCATAATAATAGCATTAATCGTGGACAACCTTTGTAGTTAGATTATAATATAAGCTTGGGTACTATTTTGTTATCTTTGTAGTCAGATTATAATATCAGCTTGGGTACTATTTCCCCAATCCCTTTGGGTGAGGGAGAGGGAAAGAAGGTGAGGGAGAGGGGAAGAAAGATAGGGGAGAAACTTTGTTCGAGCTCGTCGAAGGTGTACTTCCTTAAATATTGTTTTCAGAAAAGGTTCTTCCAATGATGTGCGGGTGCTTTCAACTATCAATTTATTAATATTTTTATGAAAAAAAATAAAAATTATTACAATAATTTTCATCTCAATTTTTATAGGATGAAAAAATTTAATTTCAAAAGTAATATTAATATTTTATTATTTTTTAATAATAATTAAAAACAAATATATTCATATAATTTAGATTTAATAAAGAAAACAATGTTTCCAACTAATTTAAATACAGCAAAATATTTAATATCAAATACTTCATAACAAGTTAATCAATTATAATCAAAATATTAACCTTAAACAACCTAACCTTTGTAATCCAATTATAACAAAAATTATACTAATACAAACATTTTAATAGAAGAAATCCCTACATTAAAACACAAACTGTAATAACAATAATTTCCATCAATTTCTATCACCAATTTCCATCACCATTTCTTGAGAAAAGAAAGATCTTTACATGATTTCATTTCTCATTTCCATCACCATTTGTTTAGAAAGGGGAGATTTTTAAGTAATTGCATTTCACATTTCCAAAAGAAAACTTAAAACATAGGGATGGACATTTATTCGATTTTTATTAATAGTTTTGAAAATCAATTATTCATATAACTTATATTTATAAAAAAAATTCTTATATCAAAAACCTTTTCATAAATTATAAAGTTTTAAATAAATTAAAAATACAATTAAATTATTCATATAATTTATATCTATAATTTTTTTTTACCAGAAACCGAAACCTCTTCATAAATTATAAAGTTTTGAATAGATTAAAAATATAATTAAAAAAAAAAAAATCATCTTTTAATTTTTATAAATCCATAACTAAAATCCATAATATCAAAAAATTTAATGCATAGAAAACTAAATTAACTTTACACCAAAATCTTAATGCATAATAACAAAATCTCCACCAAAATAACAATATATCTATTATTATCTATCATCTATCTCTGCAATGGTATTGGCATTAGAGAAATAGATAAACATGAAAACTCAAGGAAGAGAATTAAGCCTTCTCATCATTTAACCAATGCATTGTTCACATTATTAAGAAACA
>ML778996.1:2522139-2537646 GCA_009831015.1 Picea engelmannii
ATGGTCTATCCGTCCTGCCCCTGCTGCTGTATCCGTCCGCCATTGTAAATACGAGCGCGTGGGTGGAGGTGAATAGCATTTAAGCAGGGGCCGAGTGGAGTCCACCTGTGACCCCTGGGCAACGTGTCACCCCATCCGGGGCAGATTCAAGAAGACATTAAAAACATAGGTAGGAAGGTATTTAAATGTGGATTCTCAAAAACCAAATATAATGAGAAAATAAGTGTGCATGAAGGTGTTTTATAGCTTCAACCAAATGAACAATTTCCATCACTGCAATTGCAATTTAATATTAATGAGTTGTTAATATTGTTGGGAGGTTAATATTCAGTTGGGCTGTTTGGACAAGCTCAAGAACAAGAGAACCAGGGGATAAATCAACCAACCTGGAGATCGAGGTACATATTTTATGCATTTTACTAGTTGATTTGTTGTTATTATGTTGTTGTTGTTATACTATCTATCTACCAGTTTATTCCTTGTAGAAAGAAATCCTCAAACTAAATTGCAGTTATTTCAGAAGGATATTAGGAGATAATTATTATTTTATTGAAGCCTAGAAATGCAAGTCCTTGCAAATGGTATCAGAGCCCTGTTTCAAAATTGAAACCTCGTCTTGACCACACACATATCTGTACAATTTCAGTACATTGCATATTTATATAGGTTCAATTTGTAAACTAAATTGGTTCGAAAATTTTTAAAACCATTTAAAAGGATAAATGATACATGGCTTTGTGCATTTTACAATCCATCTCTATTGTAAGACTTGAGAGTACAATAATTTTTACTTTCTTAAGGGTTTCCATTTTTGAGATCATAGTATAGACAATATCTCAGCTAGAAGTATCAATGTTTAGTTTGCACTAGAAAAAAGGTCAAAACGAAATTTATGAGTGTTCTAGTAACCCTATTTTATCTGGAAAATGTCTCTACTTTTCTGCCAGAACCAGTAGAGCCCTCTTTGTTTCTTTCTAAATTTCCATTTGCTAACACAGTCTTGCATGCTGATTTCTAGTTCCTTTGTTACCTTTTCAACAAAAATATCCCTACTCAAACAATGTCAAGGCTCTACCCTCGTTTCCTTGCAAGATACGAGCACGAGACGTCACAAATATGTTCGACTTTTTTCTTAACTGAGAAAGGGCGTTGAGGCGTCCCCAACTATATTCTCGTCATGAATATGTTTCCAACAACTCATTATGTGAAAATATCGTTAGAGCTAAAGTGAATCCGTTCCGTGGCCTCGTCCATGACAGATCCCATGTTCAAAAACCCTAAAGCTCCAATCATGATACTCCAACAGCCACACAAACACTGTCAACACAATATTTCTTTAAAAAACAACTATATACACAAATGAAGCCTAACAACTTATGAAACTTTCAAGCAAAGAAGCTATGCTCCGTAAGTAATCAAGGTCTAAAGACCATCAGGCTTTGAATGTTTTTTTCTTCACAATTTTTTAAAGCGTCTATCATTGGCATGGAATAGAATATTCAACAAAAAATTGCAAGAAACATGCGTTCTATCATCATAAGGCTCCAAGAGACTCGATCAGAGGACAACTGAAGAAAAAGAAAATATTCTTCATTGATGCAAATGCAAACATGCATATTTCTTCCCGTGCTTCATCTGCATTTGAGGATTGCGACATAGTATCGATATTGCTATCATATGAAAATCCACAACATTAGCCACAATAGAACACTGGATTGCGACATAGTATCGATATTGCTATCATATGAAAATCCACAACATTAGCCACAATAGAACACTGGACTGTATAAATTCCAGGCTTTTGGCAAAGAGATTTCGTGAAGGAGGATGGGAAGGGAAATGAAGGAAAGAATAAATTTATCAGTGTTCCCAAACAACTTTGAACTAAAACCCCATATCTTAGTGATTCAAAAAGCTAACAAACACACAAGTTACGAACCATGCATCACACCAAAGCCTGACCCAAGTCAAGGCCTAGCGCCCAAAGGCCAATCCATCGAAGAGGAGTTAACATAGCACCACATGTTCGAGCTAGCAAGCCACATGAAGAGGTTGGCCATGGTCACTCCCTTCAGGTGGTTGACCATGGAGCCATGTGCCGCACCCTTACAATTCCATGTCTCAAAACAATTAGTGAAAACCCTAATGAGAGAAAGGGAGGATAGGGTTTTGTAGAGTCTACATATGAGTGTGTGTGGGAGGAAGAGTCAAGTGGGCCTGATGAGAGGTCACGCGTTTTCCAGCTTCTAGATTTTTTTTTTAAATATTATTTTCAATTTTATCCTTGTTTTAATTTTATTCATTTAAGTAAAATTTTATTAAATTTATTATTTATTATTGGACTTATTTATTATAAATATATGTATAATATATATTTATTTATAATTATAGAATTATATTAAAATCTTAATTTTATTATAACTTAGATACCTTCATGGTCTAGGTTAAAATCTTGATATTATAATAGATTAATATTTTAATAATTAATCTGATGGAACTTAGGTTAACATATTCATCTAGGTTATGGGGTTTTTATAATTAATCTACATTGTGTTTAAAACACTGTATTTAGTTTTCAAATCTCTAAGGACTTAAGGAGGTAAGTGACAGTAATTGGCGGGTACCTCACAGTGCTAGCATAGTTGACAAGGAAAGGGAGTTAGCAACTTTCTGGAACAATTTACCAAGATTAGAGGCTTTTGACCACGACTTTTAGCCACTTACCCTAAAGATAGTAATGTTTGTTTACAAACAAGTAAAAAAAAAACTTATGCCTAACCCTATGTTTGAAAGTATAAGTTTGAGAAAATGTGGAATGTCTTAAACTCTTTTTTGATAAGCATTTGTTGTGATACAGATTCAATTATTCAATATGGTTAGGACTAGGGGAAATCGAGGCCGAGGGGAATTGTCGCAAGGACCGCCAACGTCGACGCTTCCACCACTATTGCCTGGATTAGCTCTCATTTTACGCTCCTTAGAGGTTATTAATGAGACATTAAAGGGACGCTAGTCAGTAGATGTCGAAGTGGAACCCCCACCATCTGGAGTGGATAACCCTAAAGCGTCGAGGGACTCAGAGGGAGGGCCTCCACCAGGGGACATCACTAGAGAACTATAGACTATCAAACTCCCAGAGTTTGTTGGGGGTCGTGCAAGTGAACGTGCAGAGGCTTGGTTGGAAGGAATGACATGATGTTTCACCTTAATAGACGATGATTCCACATATAAGGTGAAGATAGCGATATTTTAGTTGAGGGACAGTGCCTTGAAATGGTGGGGTAACCTGGATAGGCAGTTACACCTTACCCTAGACACCGTCTCATGGGAGATTTTTGAGGAAAGATTTCAGAGGAGATATTTTCCTGCATACTATGAGGAATCACAGGTAGGAGCATTTCATGATATAGTTCAGGGAAATAGGATTGTGGAAGAGTACGAGATCAGGTTCATGGAGTTAGTAAAATATGTCTCATACATGGATACCGATCAATGAAAGGAAGAACATTTTGTGTACGGATTAAACCCTAATATAAGGGCCATGGTACAGATGTGGAAACCATCATCTATAATCGAAGCAGTTGAAAATGATCGTTACATGGAGCATATGAGCTTAAATGGAGGTATGAGGTCAACCATTCCACAACATCCTGGATTCGTGGGGATGACCCCTAGGACTTTCTTGAGGGAAGGAAGCTCTAGGCCACCCCCTTATGGCAACAAAGTCGCTCCTAGAGAAGTTACAACATGTATTTCAATGGAAATGAGTGCAACATCCCACTCGTCACCAAAGACGCTGGAAGGTCCATGACCTTCTTAGGGATAAACAAGTAGGGGCAGGGGTTCCAGGGGAAGGAACTCATTTCAGAGACTGTCACAGGGCAGTGTGCAAGTTCCATCTTGAGTTACTTGTAAGGGGTGTGGAGGACCCCATTACTAGTGTGACTGCCCAGAGTCACAAGAAGGCTTTGTGCATAGAGAAGGAAAGGCCTCGATGGGAAGAGCGAGTAGTAGCCACCATTTTTACGTAGTGGTCAATAATCGCTAGGAAGAACATCAATCTACAGTGGTGGAGTCGTCAGGTATGCTAAATCATGTCAATGTTAAAATTTTGTTTGACTCTGGTGCTACAGATAGTTTCATTTCACCTTGTGCATTAGAAAAGTATGGGTTGGCATCCTACGAGCATGATGACTTTAAACAAGTCGAGATGGATTCGGGGGAAAATCAAGCAGTGGGACCTAGCATCAATAATTGTCTACTAGACCTGGGAGTGTGTATTACTAGGTTGAAGGTGTACGTCACTACTCTAGGGACGTATGACCTAATCATCAGAATGGACTAGTTAGAATCCCATTGAGTTATGGTGGATTGTTTTGCGAAAAGGGTGCTTTGTGTTGATGATGAAGGAAGGTCAGTAGAGATCCACGGTGTATAGAGGAAAGTGTCTCTACACTTTATCTCAACCATGAAGGTTAAACATTGCTTGAGGCAAGGTTGTCGATTGTATGTAGTGGAAGCAGTCAATGAAGGGAAATGACCCTCCTTGGATCAATATCCATTATTGTCAGAGTTTAAGGATTTTTTTCCGAAATATTTTCCAGGGTTACCTCCTGAGAGGGAGCTTGATTTTCCCATTGAGATAAAACTTGGTGTGGAGCCAATTTCCAAGACTCCGTATAGGATGACAGTGCTAGAACTTTGTGAGTTGCATATGCAGTTGAAGGAACGACTTGGGGCTAATAATTCTTAGTGTCTCATCGTGGGGTGCACCAATAATTGTTTTCAAGAAGAAGGATGGTTCCTGATGGTTGTGCATATATTACACGAACTTGAACCATGATACAGTGAAAAATAGGTACCCAATGCCACAGAAAGATGACCTCTTTGATCAGTTGAAAGGAGCAACAATTTTCTCAAAAAATGATATGCGATCAAGGTATCACCAGTTAAGGATTAAGGAAGGAAATATTCCTAAAACTTTCTTTCGAACTCGGTTTAGGAATTACGAGTTCATTGTAGTACCTTTTGTTTTGACCAATGCACCAGCAGTATTCATGAGCCTCATGAATGGTGTATTGCAAAACTACTTAGACCTCTTTGTGCAAGTCTTTCTGGATGATATCCTCATCTATTCCAAGAACAAAAGAGAACATCAGGAACACTTGCAAGTGGTGTTGTCGTGCCTTAGAGAAAACAAATTGTATGGAAATTTGTCGAAGTGTTATTTCTTCCAAAAATAAATTCACTATTTAGTTCATATGATTTCCGATGAATGAATCTCTATGGACGGAGAAAAGGCAAAGGCCATTATGGAATGGCTAGTGTCGAACAATGCTCATGAGGTGAGAAGCTTCATGGGGCTAGCTGGTTATTATCGTAGGTTTGTGAAAGGGTTCTCTAAGATAGCGAAACCCATCACCACCTTACAACGCAAGGGGGTCAGGTATGATTGGATAGAGGAATGAAATATTTCATTTATCAAGCTTAAGAGGTTACTAACTAGTACACCAATTCTACGAGTGTCGGATATGGAAAAATACTTCACACTCTGAAAGGATGCCTCGAAGAAAGGATTGGGGGTAGTGATAATGCAAGATGGGGGAGTAATATCCTATGCACCAAGAAATTTGAAGCAATAGGAGGAGATTTACGCTACTCATGATTTATAGTTAGCAGTTGTAATGCTATCTCTAAATATTTGGAGGCATTATCGAGTGGGGCGAAGATTTGAACTCAAAAAATACCATGACAACTTAAAGCATCTCTTCACTCAAAGGGATCTTAATTCCATGAATAGGTGATGGAGTGAGTTTATGAGTGAGTACGAGTTTGGAATTTTGTATATTAAGGGAAATGATAATGTGGTTGTGGATGCCTTGAGTAGGAGACTACGTGTCTTCTCCTTGGTACCCTTAAAAGTCAATCTGAGGGAGCATGTGTTGGGGAAAATTCTTGGATATAGTTGCTATTTAAAGGTTACTTCAACCCTCCAGAGTGGGAGGCAAGTAGATCAAAAGTATGAAGGATATAGCCTGGAAGCAGGTGGATTATTAAGATATCAGGGAAGGATGTACATCCCTAAAGGTGGGGATATTCGAAGCATCATACTCAAGGAATCCCATAGATAAATTTATTGTGCACATCCGTGTGTGAAGAAAATGTACTTAGACATGAAGAAGATTTTATTTTGGGTAGGCATGAAGCATGATGTAGTCCATTTCGTCGCCAAGTGCCTAGAGTGTTAACAAGTGAAGGCTGACCACCACCACCCGATAGGTCTCCTACAACTACATGATGTTCCTATGTCCAAGTGGGAAGTCATTTATATAGATTTTTTTGCGGGATTGCCACTCATATCGCACAGACACAATGTCATTCTTATGATAGTTGATAAGTTGACCAAGAGTGCTCATTTTATTCAAGTTGGAGACACTTATGATGTCACTGATGTGGCAAACATTTTTATAAGTGAGGTCATCCATCTGCATGGGTTACCCAAGAATATCATTTCAGATAGCGACTCCCGATTCACATCTAGGTTTTGGACTAGTTTGCAGTCAGCGTTGGGAACTTAGTTGAAATTAAGCACAACATATCATCCTGAAACAGATGGGAAAACTGAGAGAGAAAATCAAGTTATGGAAGACATGCTTAGGATGTATATTATGGATAATCAAACCCATTGGGAGAAGTACCTACCTTTGGTAGAGTTAGCCTACAATAATAGTTTCCATATCTCCATTGGAATACCACTCTATGAAGCTCTGTATGGAAGGCCATGCATGAAACCATTGAGTTGGGAAAGGTTAGAAGACTGAGTGATAGTTGGTCTTGAATTGATTCAAGAGATGGAGGAACAAGTGATTTAGATTAGGCAATGACTAAAGGAAGCACATGATAGACATAAAATATATGTTGATGCACATAGGACTGACCGAATTTATAAAGCGGGAGATCAAGTTTTCATTCGTATCATGCCTAATAAGAGTACCATTCGGTTCGGGAAAGGGACAAATTTTTTGCCTCAATTTATAGGACCGTTCAAAATACAAGAGAGAATTGGACCCGTTGACTATCGTCTCATACTTCCACCCCACTTGCATAAAACTCATAATGTTTTTCATGTATCTGTTCTATGTAATTATGTTGTTGATGAATCTCATAAATTGGATTGGAAGGACTTGCATGTGTTGGACGCGGGAACCCTCATGGTCGAACCGTTACATATATTGGATTGTAGGTTCCGACAACTTAGGAACCGTCTGGTAGACCAAGTTAAGGTCCATTGGGACAAGTATAACCCATGATCTGCTACTTGGGAGGATGCACAGACCTTAGGGCGAGATCATCCCTCATTTTTTTGACCACCTCAGGAATATGTTTCCCAAAGGTCGGGTCTATGTAATGCCACCTTTTTGACTTAGACAACTAGAATTACTTAAGGCCCAATCATATTTATTTTATATTTCATTGTGAAACTATTAATGATACACTTGAACTTTTAATACACATGAACCTATGTGAATGTCAATTCTATGAATGTTTAACGATATTTGAATTATGATGGATATTATGAAATCTATTTATAACTTCAAATTTTTGACATTTAAAGTTGTTGGTACGTGGATACCGGATTGAGATTATGACTAAATGCATTTATATGATGATAATGCATGGATATGTATGAGTTTGTGTTATATACTAATCTCCAGGTCAAGAGGCTATGAAATAACCAAAGAATAATGATGATAAAAGGTTGATGTCGTGAACATCGATTGAGAAACAATATGGCATTAATCTTTGTATGTGAAATTGTGTTGGTTCAAATGCATTTTTATGATAAGTGGACATTTGTAGGTTTTTCAGGTGGCGAGACTACGTAAAACTGAATATACGATCACAAAATTCCCAGCAACATAGTGCCACTATATGGTCCATGGTAGGGTGTTGACCCTAGTTCTATTAGGAGGGGCAGAGACATTTCCCACCATGTTTCCTCTAAAACATGGCGTCATGGGAGGACGGTGTTAGCTCACGCCCCCCTAGATGTGTGATGATGATTTCCAGTTGCCTACTAGGGAAGCTTGGTCAAAATAGTTGAAACTTCCACTTACAGGTTCTATCCGGAGTTAGGTCAATATAGTTGACGCTCCAAGATATTCTAGCAAAGGAAGGATAGGGATGGAAGATGGAAGTAGGTTAGGGAGGATGGATGATTATAAGTAGATGAGAATGTGTGGAGTTTTCACCTTGTAGTAAAATTTCTTAATTTCCTCTTGTTGATATATATATATATTCTTAACTAGACTATAATTATCTAAGTGAATGTTGGTTGTGCTAAATTATTATAATTGAGGGATTTTGCAAACATTTTAAATGGTCTACTATCTTTTATGAAATGAATGGTCTTATTGATTGGATTGGACGCATACAAGAATTACTTTAGGTGTGATAATTATTGTCATTAGTACATGTGTGAGTCATTTATGTGTTATCTACACATGCATGCCTTGCACATCTACACTACTATGTATAAGTGTTTTAAATTAATGATGTTGTTTATTTGATGTGGATGTATAAATCATGTGTCATTACCCTTGTATTGTAAATTACTCTAAGTTCAGAATGAATTTTCTTGAAGAGTGGGTGTATGTAGCAACTCAATTTGATTATTTGATTTTCATAGTTGTTAATTTAAATTTAATTAATTATTAAAATAAACTCAATAAGTATTTTTATTATTTTATTATTAAAAGGTAGGAGAATTAACTAATGAAGGGATAAGGTTGTTGGGAAATTAATGAGGGGGATAAGGTAGTTGGGAAATTTAATGAGAGGGGATGATAAGGAAGAGGGCAGGGGACTTGGAGAAGGGTCTCATTTTTTTTTTGGAAAATTATGCAAGAGGTGGAAGATGAGGAGGAAAATTGGGAGAGAAAATTGTTTTGGGAACTCTTACATGACACTGTTGTTGCTGGGAACTTTGGGCTCGGGGCCCAGGAAACCACAAGGATTCTTGGAGCTAGGGAGTCAGAGAGGTTGTTCCTAGTTAGCTGGGAGGTTAATATTTAGTTGGACAGTTTGGACAAGCTGAAGAACAAAAGAACGAGGGGATAAATCAACCAACTTGTAGGTCAAGGTATGCATTTTACTAGTTGATTTATTGCTATTACATTTTTATTATGTTGTTGTTATACTATCTATCTACCAATTTATTCTTTATAAAAATAAAACATTAAACTAAATTCCTAATATTTCATAAAGATATTAGGACAATATCCTTACAATTTGTAATAGGAATGAAAAAATGTTTCAACATAGCATTCAAATAGAATGAACATAAACAAACATTCATTTATTTATAAATGAAAAGCTATGATAAAATAAATTAAATATGAACTAATGAAATAACTTTTCTTTTATATTAAAAATAGAATGTTAATCAACACACTTTGCATTAAAATAAATTAAAAATAAAAAAATTATTTATTAATTTATAGCTACTTTTAATGATTATTATTATAAAATAACTCTTATAGTCATCACTTCATTTGTTCTTGCTCAACACTCAATTCATTTTTTAATTTAAATGGTCATATGATTAAATATATAAGGTAAAATAAAAATAACAAAATTATTTATTAATTTATAGTTACTTTCAATGATTATTATTATAAAACAAGGTTGTGTGGTAGCTGAGTCCCTGCCAAGGAGGTTAGAAAGCAAATTTTCAAAAATGGGGTCGAAGTGTTTGGTGCAAAATGTATATAAGTGAAATGTTCTATTCAAGGTGCATATTTTGGAAGATGAGGCAAAAGTAAATGACGGTTGGCAGGCCAAGCACCATCTAATTTTGGAAAGTATATAGTAAACATTTTTTTATTTGAAAGTATATAAGAAAGTAAAAAATTTGTTGACAGTGCAAGATTAAATTTGGAAATTTAAATGCATTTTCAATGTGGACTGGTGAAAGATAAAAATATATGATGACATAAAATTAATAGGAGATAAGAAATATTTTCCATACGGACTGCTGAAGGATAAGAATAAAAGTCTAACATATTAAAAAATAAATGCATTTGTTATACAAAGTGCTGAAAGATGAGAGTAGAGTCTTTAGGATATAAAAATTTAGATGCATTTTTATTTGAAATATGTCAGAAAATAGAAGTTTGTTACACACCACTACAAATTTTGAAATATACAAAAAAAAATAAAGTGTGTTACATATAAATCGGAGTTTCAATGCGTTTGTCATGTAGACTGGGATTGGGGCTCCCGCGAACCATTAGAGAAATATTTACAAGAAACATGATTGTGGAAAGAAGATAGAGTGCAATAGTTGCAAAAGAAAATAAATGGAAAGGTATACGTGTTTGCTTATACATGTTTATTTAAGAAAACAATATAACTAGGTTGAGAAACAAAGAAAGATGGGATGAGTAAACTTACAGTGAGGGTACATATGAGCGCTTTGAATATTTTCTTGCGGCTTTCCTCTCATTGATGTTGACGACGACTACGGTTTCAAAGATGTTCTCCACGGCTACTGGAATGCTGGCAACTGCCTGTTGTCTTTCGTTGGCGGCCTGTTTCAATTACCTTTCGATCCATTCTTCAATGTATGCTCTCATTGGGGCGACGTTGATCTCATTCCAGATCTTGATGTTGAAAAGATCATTTTCTAATTCCTGGAAGTCGATAGAAAGATTAGAGAGATCTTGATGAATTTCCTCATTCTGTACTGCATATTTGACTAGCCAGTCATGGATGTGAGATTGATCAAATTGAAGGATGCTGTAAAACTTTTCCAGAGAGAAGGTCTTCAACATAGAAACCTATTTATTGAACTCTTCTCTGGTTAAGGGCAAGGAGTTTGCGATTAAGAGGGGTCTTGGAAGTCATTTGTTTTCCTGGCTAAGTATATATTTGACAACTTTATGAATAATTTATCTTTCTTCGATATGACTTGTTCACATGACTGAACAATGAGACACAGGTTGTTTACTTTTTCTTTCCAACATGCATTCAATTGGCCGATCCGGTTTTTGGATGGAAGATCTTCTTCTCTTCTTTTTGTTTTTGTCATATTGTTGACAATCTTGCCAAAAGGGATGACTATTTTTAAGAAGAAATTTCCTTCATCTTTTATTTCGGCTTGCAAAAGCTCGAGCAAGATATGTGCCCTAGTTCCAAGGGAAGCAATGGTTTGTGATCTTTTCCAGGCATCGATAGCTAGTTCTATTCTTTTTGTGATATTGTTTTCCACATATCCTTTACAGGATGTGAGCAAGGTGGAGGGTTCTTTTACATTGGGTGTAGGGGTGCCAGGCATGGCTATTGCCAAAGGATAGATAAGCAATGGCATAGGAAAGAAAGCGTCTTCCAATTCCTTGAATCAATCCTTCAGTCTGGCATTGTGGGTCTGGATGCATTCAATGGAGTCATGAAGTGTTTCTCCGGTCGCGGTGTGAAGTTGATAGATCTGGGATGGTTGTATGTTGGCAACGTCAACCTCTGAACAAGATTTTCCTTTGATATTTTTAACATTTTTTTTTCTGAAATATCAATTTTTTGTTCCGACTATCAAAAACAACGCTCTGGAATATGAAGGATTCATCTTCATCAAAATTTTGGGTAATGGATGGGTATGGTGGATGGTGTCCTTGGGCTAATCAAAGAGGGGCAACATGGCATCCAGATCAGTGTCAATTTCCATGTTCTCACTCTTAATTTCCGGGTCTTCTACCTACCCCACATTTTTTTTTCTCTTCTTCTCCACTGGAATCTTGTGAGAACTATCAATTTTAGAGTGAGGAGGGTCGTTATCTCCTCCTTTGTTTGAAGAATTCTGGGTTTCTTTGTTGCTGTGATGGGCCATTCGAGTGATGCTTCGGGACGTCGTATTTTTTGGAGTGGTATTTGCGGATTGAACACTCTTGTCATTGGGGTCTTTCCCTTGTTGCATGTACAATTTGGTGCAACTTTTCACTGTCTCTACGTCACCGGCATTAGAGGCAAGCCTGTGATTGTCTCTGTTTTTGGGCAGGTGTTTATTTACAAAACAATCGTCGAGGCCTAGTGAATGTAAATGTTGTCTAAAAATATCATAGGGGTCGAATCCTTTTATGTGTTCAGTATATATGAGGTTGGAGATACTAAAATATGTTGCAAAATCGTCAAATTTGTTGACGTTTTTCAACACGAACTCCCCTATTTTCCAAGGTATAGGAATGAACTGTTTTTTTTTCTTCCTTTGGAACAGATGGACCAGTAGATGTATTGATGTGCTACTTCTGCAATAAAAATTATGTCTATAATGTGACATGGAAGGAGAGCAGGTTGTTCCATGGAGCCAAAAATTCTCATGACAGTGTAATTATCCAAATGTTGGACTGTTCCCTTTTTGTCCAAAAAATTAGTTGCCTGTTCAAATAAGTGGGGAGCATTTTCTCCTAATAAGAAAAGTTTGAAAATAGATAGGAAGCCATTAAAAACCTCATAAAAACAGTGGGAAGCCTTGTGCTTCCACAAGGCCTAGTACCAGAACATTACTGGGTGGAAATCGCAGTTGACATTCTTGGATAGAGACAGTTGCGAAAATCGACAGGAATGTGTTATTGCAAAAACTAAATAGGATGGCATATAGAATTTCTTTACCCTTTTGTAGCCTGACAATTGGGAAAAGATTTCATAAGAAATTATCCTTCCCCAATAAAAAATGGCTTGTTCATTGACTGTGAAATACAAAATGTAAAGAGCCATGCGGGAAACAGTAGTTGTGGATTCGTATCCCATTATTCTTGTAAACAGCCAGACAATTTCGCGAAAATGATTTTTAAATGAACTAACCTGCATGCTTATAATATCTTCAGGAACTAGATCCGGGTTTTCCAAAAAAAGGGGCAAGAGATCCAATCCGTTATTATGCTTTTCTAGGAACTGTTTGCAATCTTCTCCTTTGATCATTAATGTTGGCTCGGGAAATTTTAACATCTTCCGGAAGAGCTAAGGTGACAAAGAAACAAAAGAGCGGTCGTGCAGTGGAATAATTCGTTTCTCTGCAATAAATTTATCGGCGCACCAAGAGACTAGGTCCTTACAGTAAAAAACCTCAGGGACACAACCTACATGAGAAATCTCGGAGGTCCAAATTACTTGGTTCTCTGCGACAGAGGTTGAGTAATAAGAAAATGCCCTAGACCAGTGGAAGTTCTGGTCATGACAGCCCAAGATGTTCACTATATCTCCATAGAACTGGTGCGGAATTGATGCCATAGGTTTATGAGAAGGTTGCTTTGTTGCAAATGATGGTTTAAATGAACTGTCACAACGAATAATGTAACTTTTTGCTAAATCTTGGTTAAATTCTTATGAATGAGAAAGCTCCTCGAGCCTTTTACTGATTAATGACAATCAATATTGGTGGTGCATGATGAACTGTTAGGAGTAAAGTTTATTTATTGCATATTTAGAAATGCAAAGGTGGCGGGTATGATGAAGAGCAATTAAGGAATGGAGGTTTCTTAAACATATGAAGGCCATGCGGTGTGAAAGGGATTTCATGATTTTGACATGAACATTCAGAAGGGACAATAAAATCTCCCCACAAATTTTGGTTTAATGCGCATGAATACAAGATTTCCTCGGCCCTTTCACCCATCAATGAAAATATATACGGTTTCTGCATGATGGCCAATTAGAATTAAATGCCAGTAATTCCATATTTAGAAACAATATATGTCTATATATATATATAAAATTATATTTTATTTTATTGTAGAGAAGTGTGAAGGTGACAGAGACGGTGAAGAGCAAGGAAATAATGGAAAGTTCTGAAAAGCGGTTGGATGTGATTCAAAAAAGGGTTACGAGGATAGTCAGGAAGAGATCATGAAGGGGGAGTTCAGCAACTGGTTTGCATATTTGCGGAGTTTCGGCAAAATGGCTAAGTATGGAATAGGGAAATTGCTAATTGCATGTGTAGCAATAAGATCTTATATATAATTGCCAACTGCTAATTCCAAAAGGACACCGACACAGGAAATAACGACTACGAACTGAATATTTCTTCAACCCGGCAAAGGGACAATTCCCTAAATAAATTTGAACAAATGGTGAAGTATGGAAAGCGAACAGATGGGCTTCGAAACGGGTTGACAATAGTTCCAGTAAATATGCGAGGAAGCAGTGGTTAAATTGTATTTCTTGAAAGTTTTCAGTGCAAAAAATGTGCATCACGGAAAAGAGCATGATAGGTGGACCGTAATACAGAAAAGGGTAAAATTTCATCTTTCAGAATTTTTGAATGCAAAATGTGTAAAACGGAAGAGATCATGAAAAGGGCATGATAGGTCGACCGTAATACAGAAAATGGCATGATCTAAGAACTATTGCAAATTTGTATATCTGTCAATTTGTATATAGCAGAGCTATGAATGCTATTTGGAGGTCCTGTAAAAGTAGAGGTGCAATGTTGATGCAAGCAGCAGGGTCCTCCTGTGAATTTCTATATGGCAGAACTCTGGGTGGGAGTTGTGGGACAAGGAACAATAGAGGGTAAATTTAAAGAAAGGGGAAGCGGTGGTTGGAAACACATGAATTGGGAAAATAGAAAGGCGGAAGACATTTTTCGTAAGTGCAAATTGGTTTCAAAGAAGCCCCATTGTTGCAAAATCATGATCTACTAGTTATCAAGAAATGCATTGTTGAAGATTACATTTTATTGCAACGTGCACGTGCAGTTATGTTCTTGATACATTATTCCATGACTGTAACATACCAACTGAAGTAGTGAACTTTTTTTTGTACTAACTAGCATTAAAACTTAATAATTGCATCTCTAGAAACAAGAAGAAAAATTTTGTTGGAACATTTTACATTGGTATTAGTAAACAAAAGATCAAAGAAGTATGAGAGCATCGAAGTATTCCAATTAGAACATGCGTGAAACCCAGAAAAGTGGCAGAGACGAAGAGTCCAAGGCCAAAATTTCGTAATAGCAAATCCATTTAAGAAAATAAGAAAAGTACTGAGTATTGTACATCTATGATTAGAAATTGGATCCAGTTCTTCGGTTAAAAACATTGAAGGTATCTATGACAAACATAGGCATGGGTTCCGCAATATGCAATATCCTTGGAGTTTTCTCCTCGATTAATCATCCTCTGCTGAAATTGATATTTTTCAGAAGCTTTGCCTGAGGAAGAAGATGAAAATGGTTGCAGGGCAATGGAATAACCCTTAGTTGAAACTGACTCTTCATAGTCGAAAAAAATTCAGTAGTACAACTTGCACGTACAATTACAGAGGCCCAAATTAGTCCATTCTGGGCAGAAGGGGATGACTAGTAGGAAAATGCATTGCAACAACGAAAGTTTTGCACCTGATACCCGAAAATGTTAAACAATATTATTTTGGCTTGAAATATATATATGGAAGCATGAGCATATGATTTCTTTACAGTCAAACTCTTCCGCCTAGAGAAAACTAATTTTTAACTCT
>ML778996.1:2558376-2571969 GCA_009831015.1 Picea engelmannii
CTATGACTATATCCCATGCTCTCACTCTGTCCCTCTCCTATCTCCCCCCCTCTCCCTCTTATGTTGTCTTTCCTTCCCTTTCTCTAGATTCCCCTCTCTGTCTCTCTCCTCACTCTCACTCTCTCTCTCACTTTCTTTCTCTCTTCCCCTCTATCTCCCCCCCATTAACACTCTTTCCCTCTCCCTCTCTCCCCCCCCTCTCTCTACACCCCTTTCTCTCTCTCCTCCTCATTGTCTATATGTCTCCCACTCTCTCTACCTCCCTTCTCTCTCTATCTTCCCATTTACTCATCTTTCCATCCCTCTCTCCCTCTCTCTAACTCCCCTAACCCTCTCTCTCTCTCTATCCCCTCCTCCATCCCTCTTTGAGAGAGATAAAGAAAGAGGTGTGAGAAGGAGGTGGAGAGAGAGAGAGAGAGGGAGATATATGTATGGAGGGTGAGAGAGAGTGGGATAAAGAGATAGAGGAAGAGAGGGAAATAGTGAGAGAGAGGGAGGAAGAGATATATGGAGGGAGGTAGAGATAGAGAGAGGGAGTAGGTGTGAGAGAGAGAATGATGGGGAGAGAGAGTGAGGTGGTAGAGAGGGAGAGGTAAAGAGGGGTGTAGAGAGAGAGATGTAGGAAGAGAGAGAGGTAAACAAGGGTGGAGAGAGAGAGAGAGAGAGAGAGAGAGAGAGAGAGAGAGAGAAAAGGAAGTATAGAGAGAAGGGAAGAGAGGGAGGGATGGTGAGAGAGTGGGATAGTAATCCATATTTAGATCCAAGAGCTTGATGGGGCTCATAAAGGCCTAAAAATAATTGTTCTCAGAATGGCTTCAAAACAGACGTGTGCATAGGCCTCGTCGATACAAACCCAACGCAACTTGAATGGGCTCAAACGAATGTCGTATGATCCTGATATCATGTTCTATTTGTTTTCCTAAACATTCAAAAAAGGTTGATTGTAAAGTCCGTACAGTCCCACGTGGCAGCTGATTGTACACATCGTACGACCGTACATTTGATGTGGCAGCACAGTTGGTGAGTTCTATACAGTTGACATGGCAGCCTCTAGAGGTGACACATGTCAGGGTGACTAGGCATGCAGAGCTGATGTGGCCAGGACAAATGGACCAATATGGGAGTGACATGTGTCACCACTGCAAGGGTGACACATGGCATGCTTGTACGGAGACACATGGCATGACTTTACATCGATACGTGGCAGGGTAGGGCACTGACAGGTGGAAGACAAGTTGGTCCAATCAATGTTTGATGCATGGTATAATTCATGGACGAGTAGGGTGGTGCCACATGGCACCCATGGATTGGTTGTTTGGTTCTTTGCAAAAATTGGTTTGAGTTCATGAGTTTCGAACCAAAGACCTCCCATCGATCAGAGTCTTCGCAAGGGATGGGATAACCAACCCGTCGGGTATATTACTTGTTAAACCAAAGGGTGGAACCCTTATTTAAGTTTGAATATGGTTTAAGTGGAGGCGAAAAGGGTTGGGGCTAGGCCCCAACCCACGACTATGTGTAAAACATGTGCCCAAACCCCAACATATACGATGCTCCATACATAACTTGGCACAAATATTATGTGTTGGCGCGGGTCCTATGGACAAGGAACCTCCATGTAGAAACCAAGGGCGGTGCAATGGTTAGGCACTCGATTTGGGGACTCGGTCCCATTGCATGGTGCTTGGTGACCAGGGATTTCGGGGTGAGGGCCAACGCGCAGCCCTTTGAGCTGGCGCTTGGCCACATTACATACACATGACCCTATTCTAGAGTGCGCACCCAGCCCTAGGGGGCTCTATTTGAATTTTGTTGCATAAAGTGGGTTTTTACCTTATAAAAGAGATTTTTAAATGATTTTATGCCTGTAATTCGAGATTTTTGCCCCTTTTTTAGGGATAGTGGGCCCGTTTTGAGGCCAGATCTTGTCAGGAAGTTGGAAGATGATAACAAACTTCATATCTATATAAACAAGGGCTTATTGAGGTCATGGGAAGAGATTCACATCAAGTTTATGTTGAACATTTTCCAAGCCAAAGCCATTTTTATGCAAGGAAGTTGTTGAGGAGCGCACCTTTGCGGGCCATTTCTAGGAGCTCCGATCATCCGATTTAAGTGTCGTTTCTTCTGTTGGGTTATTAAGATCCTGGAGAACAAGACCAGAGCTATGAAGGACACCCTCTAGTAACAATATTTCTTCAACTAAAATTTAGAGAAGGTCAATGGATAAAATTCCTTCCTAAACTCAAACAATATGACATGGAAATTAACTTCGCGGAAACTACCAAATGATAGGACTGTAAATCGATGAGTGGTATTGAAGTTGTAGGCATACCTCATCCAAATGATATACTAATTTAAGATGTAACCATATTCCAAAAAACTTAACATCAAAAGGCTATTTACTTAGCCATTTTCCATCTTAAGTCAAATATTTTTCTATTATCATATCTTCAGACTCGACACACCCATATATTCCACAATTCACATCATCTGCATATCCAATACTTTTGTAGCACATATTCTAAAATCCATGTAATTTGCACTAAAATCGAAGATTTTATAAAAATTGACTTTCTCAGACTTACGAAGAAAGGGTGGTGATAAAGAATAATGCAAAGTAAATGTCCCACTATTCTATGAGCTACTTAATGGTTTCTAATTACAATTATTCATATTTCAAAGATAGTTCATATTTGTGGAAAGGACATCATATTAAATATGTGCCATGTAGTTGGATTTAAATCATTTGGAGCTCGATAATATATTATTGATAAGGTTCACCTAGTTGGGTTGATTTAAAAAATGGGGTTATGGAAAGTAGAAGAAGAACCAAGCCCATTTGCGGTGATGTTGTCAATTGACTAGCTAGACAGGACAATAATTTATACTAGTATGCTTCCTTCAAATGGTTATGGAACAAGAGTCTAGAAGAAAATAAAAACAAAAAACTCTAGACCATAGGGTTTGTCAATGATGGTTGTGTACCTGAAGTTTTATACTTCAAGGAACTAGTATCATGATGTGCTCGAAGGTTCGATTCCAGGAAAAGAATGACTAAAGTCACATGAAAAGCAAAGCATCCAATCCTTCCTACTCCCAAGTTGTTCAAGAAAATGCTCTATCTTCCTTCTGCAAATAAACCTCTTAATCTTCCTGAAGTAGATGTATTCCTAGCCTCTCAGGTAGGTGGTTCCAATCTATTGAGATAATTTATGATACCATCTGCAAACATGTCGACTGACCTTTCAACGATTGATATAACTTTTCTACAAGAGCCATACCAACACTTTTCATAGTTGTTTGTGCATGTAGATGAGTGAAAGTCGACTTCACACATATCTAGTTCAACATTATATGCATTGTACTTTTCCTTTCGGAAGGATGCCATGTTTGATTGGGTAGAGGTAATATTAGATGAAATTACTTTTCAATTGACTAACTACTTAAGCACAGAAATATTTTTATGGTTGCATATCTAGTGTTTTCAATTCTCTATTGCAATGTCTTTGACAGTCTCCTTGTTAAAGAGAGTGTAAATATACAGAATGAACCAATTCAATTCTAGCACTTGGTGCTATGCAAACATAAAGCATGATTCAATTTTTACATTCTTCAAGATAATTTTGTTAGATAGTTCAGACACATGTTTCTTAGGGAATATCCCAAGAGAATAACTCAAGAAGATGACGAATTTATTAAGGTAAAGGGAATTTGCATTCCATAGGAAAAACATACATACATTTGCTTGTATAATTTTCAACAAAATCCATTTCTTTTCCCTATGTTTTTCTGTGATAAATATTTTGTCATGGAAGTTTTTTGGTAGTATAAATCCTGGTGTATTTTATTTGACAAGAAAAGAAAAAACAATTCATTACATTGCCTTTTCAAGTTGGTGAAACAAAGGTTGGGAATTTGATGCATCTAAAACAAGTCTCAGAAACACATAGTGAATTTAATCTAAAAGAAGCACAACCTCTAGGAATAATATATAGTAATCTATTCACGAGATTTGATGAGGAAATTGGTGACAATCCCTCCTCAAAAAAGAAAATCAATGGATGCAGTGACAACTTACAGACATAAATAAATTCAAACACCAAAATCCAAAGGAAATCAAGACAGGGGGGGGGCACTACTAATGTATAATCTTCCTCCAATTCCTATCCACGTAAGAGCTCCTCCTCTAGAAAAATAACACGACAAAAAAATCTAAATGAAGAAGAGAGTAATGATGGGTGTGTTGGAGGTGATGGTGGAGAGAAACCATGTCATGTCAATCTTGAACGAGCACATGAAGTCTCACAAAAAAAAAGAAAACTAAGCCCAAATATAGACAATTCGAAAGATAGAGGAAGTCTAGGAGATGCTGATGATATGTATATTGACAATATAGAGCTACTCAACAAACAATTTTTGAAATCAAGGAGATTACGCAAGACCTTGAAAGAGAAGAATTGATGTTGTTTTAGTAGTAGTCATTGACACTGCACAATACTCAATACAACAAGCACAAAAGGAAATTGCAAATAGACAAGGTCAGTGTTGAAAAGATCAAGGTAGTTCATAAATCAATGTTAGTGGTCGATGTCTCGGGAGTTGGACCATCTTCCCTCATGAAACTACATCGTTCTATAGGAAATTCTCTTTTTGATTCAATTTCACACCAAGATTTGAAGTCCATTAAATTTAGGAAGAGAATAAGTGAGCTTGAGGAGGAACTAACTCCCAAGCCATTGTTTTCATAGCCATTGGCCATACTCTCAAGAGAATAGAATCCTCCAAGTACTCTCATAACCTCAAAGCCAATCAGGAAAGCATTAACAAGAGACTTAAGATAATCATATAGGCATGGGAGGTAGTACGAACTTACATAATATTTCACAAATAATTACAAAATTTACTGAATAATTGCAAAGAGATTTGCAACATGATGAATCCTTAATGTAAAAACAAGATAAATACTTTCATCCCACAAGTAACTACTATGTTTGACCATCAAATGAGTCAGTGGGGACTTCCCTCAAGCAAAAGAATAAAAGAAATAAAGGCAGGTTGGGAATCACGAGTAAAAATGTTGCAAGATGCAATTGTTGCTTGAGAAAAAATCAATAAAAGGAGGATATGTTATTTTAAAAGTATTTTCTACTCTTAAAGAACTGCAAGGCTTAGAACTTTTCATAAATTTAACCACAATCACTAAAGAATAACTTGATATTCACTTTACCACAATGCAGACCTCATTAGCTAATTACTTCGACAGTCTTGGGGAATTTCCTGATGACGAACTAAAATAGTGGTTTGTTACATTTGTTAATGAAAATGAATACCACTTATCAACCATCGACTAAGTCCAGGTGAAATGAAAAAATGTGGAGGAGGATGTTGGTTGTGGAGCGTGATTATCTTCTTATTTCATAGCTCTTTGTTTTCAACCGTGTTTATACCCCATGAATATTGCACACGCCATAATATTGTAGACCCCTCCATGCAATGGGGTTGGAGGGGGGGATTTCCCCCCTACGGGGTTTGAGGGGCTCATCCCCCTGGCTGGGGCGTATGTGGGAAAGCGGGCCCCCGAAGGAAAAATTTCCTTGTAATTGTATATTGTAATTTCATAGTAAATCTGGTTTGTTCATTATAAGGTAGCATAGTTGACTGTAGAAGTTATGTTAGGGTTTTTTTCCCTAGAAGGAAACCCTCTTTTATGAGGGAATTGTATTGTGGTTGTGTATCATTGCAAATATTCTATCCTGAGAAAGGAGTCTGTGAGAGAAAGAAGAGGAAGTTATAGTGGGTGTGTTGTAGGTTGTATCGGTTCATTTGTTCGATAATAAAAAAGGAAGGAACTAGCAATTTCTCTAGTGGACGTATCCCACACTAGGTGAACTACATATATTTGTGTCCTTATTGTATTGTGTATCTTCTGTGTTTTATTTGCGCATTTGTTTTTATTTTATTTCTCTGCGATCCAGTTTTTTTAACAACTGGTATCAGAGCGAAAGGTAACTCACAGGAAAAGAGGGTTCTTGGTTCGAGTGGGAGCAATGGAGAAAGATGGAAAGTTTAGGGTCAATAAATTTAACAACCAAAACTACCAGTTATGGAAGATGCATATGGAATATTATTTATATTAGAATGATATATTCCTGCCATTCAGAGGAATAGAAAAGAAGACGACAACCATGAAGGACGAAGAATGGGAGGTTCTTGACAAAAAGACACTACTAATGATACGGTTGAGCCTAGAAGCGTTGGTGACTTTCAATATTTCGAAATAAAAGACAACGAAGGAGACGATGGATGCATTGGGTAAACTATATGAAAATCCCCCAGCATCCAATAAGGTATTTCTAATGAAGATATTATTTAATATGAATATCTCAGAAGGTGGGTCTGTTGCAGATCATTTAAATGAATTTAATATGGTTACTAATCATCTAAGTTCAGTAAAATTTGACTTTGATGATGAGGTCAAGGATCTTGTAATCTAGTGCTCATTACCAGAAAAATGGAACGTCTTGGTCATGGCTATAAGTAACTCTTTCTATGGTTCAAACACTTTAAAATTTGATGATGTTGTTGGTGTTTTTCTTAGCGAGGAAATGAGATGAAAGAGCATAGGTGATACATCAGGTAATGTGTTAAACATGGAGAACAGGGGAAGACAAAAGGATATAGGAAAGGGCTCAGGGAACCACGAAAATTATAGGAAGGGAAGATCCAAATCCATACTGGGAAAGATAGAGTGTTGGAATTTTGTGAAGAAAGGACATCTGAAGAAAGACTACAGAGCTCCAAAGAAACAAATATATGGACAACAGGAGGAAAATTAGGAAGAAAATGGAACAGGTGATGTGTTACAAGATGCTTTGAATCTTTTTGTAGATAATGTTTTTGATTCTTTGGTAGTATATTCAAGGGTTTTATTTCATGCCAAACCCCATAGGAAACATTTTCTACATTATGTTCAAGGTGATTTTGGACAGGTTCATTTGGGTGATGATGCACCATGAAAAATTGTTGGAATAGGAAAGGTAAAAATAAAGAAAAAGAATGGAAACCGATGGTTGTTGAAAGAGGTAAGACATGTTCCATATCTAAGGAAAAATCTAATTTCAACATGGAAGTTGGAAAGTGAAGGATGTATATCCATATTTATAGATAAGGCATGGAAGGTCACCAAATGATCACTGGTGATAGAAAAATGAGAGAAGCTAGGTACATTGTATTTATGTACTGGTAAAATTGATTCTTCTATCTCTTTAGCTTCTACATGAGTGGATACAAAACCGTGGCATCATAGGCTTGGACACATGAGTGAAAAGGGGATGCAGATACTTCACAAAAGAAATTTGTTTCCAGATATTAAACACATTGATTTGGATTTTTGTGAGTATTGTGTTTATGGAAAACAAAAAAGAGTCAGATTTCTCATAGTCAGAAAAGAAAAGAAGAATCAAAAGTTAGAGCTTGTGCATACAGATGTATGGGGACCAACTCAGGTATCATCTCTTGGTGGATCTCATTATTATGTTACTTTTATTGATGATGCAACTAGAAAAACTTGGGTTTAATGCATTCAACAAAAAAATGATGTTTTTTATACTTTTAAGAAATGGAAATCTTTGGTTGAGAATGAGATAGGAAAAATGTTGAAGTGTCTCAGATTAGAAAATGGAGGTGAATATTGTAGCTAGAAGTTTGATGATTACTGTTCATACCATGGGATTCATAGAGAGAAAACAGTTCCAGGAACACCACAAGAAAATGGTGTGTCAGAAAGGATGAACAGGACAATCATGGAGCGTGCAAGGAGTATGAGATTGCATGATGGGTTTCCCTTACAGTTCTAGGAAGATGTTTTAGATAATGTTGTTTACTTAATAAAAAGAGTACCTTTAAGGTCTTTGAATGGTGGAATTCCAGAGGAGGCATGGGCAGGTAAAAAGGTAAATTGTTCTTTTTTGAAGACTTTCGGTTGTGAAATTTTTTTCCATATTGATAAAGAAAATAGAACAACAATAGAGGAAAATTCCAATAAGTTTTCCTTTATTAGATAAGGTGTTAATGATTTTGGTTATCACTTGTGGGATTATGAAAATCACAAAAAATTTAGGAGTAGAGATGTCGTATTCAATGAAAATGTCATGTACAAAGATCAATTGTAGGGAAAGATACAAGAAAAAGAAAAATCAGAATACACAGTGCTTGATGAGATCATTGAAAAATAAATTCCAAAGGTACTGGAAAATCAAAATGTACAAAAACAAGAGCAACAAGCACCTCAAACTCCTACAAGTGTTGTTAGAAGATCTACCAGGTTAAGTATACCCCCTGGACGATACTCTCCTTTATTGTATTATTTATTGTTGAATGATTATGGTGAACCAGGATGTTATGAAGAGGAAATGGATTCCTTGGTAAGTGAATAGACTTGGGACTTGGTTCAGTTTCTTGGAGGAAAAAGAACATTGCAGAATAAATGGGTTTACAAGTTGAAGGAAGAATATGGAGGCAAAATGAGGTACAAGGCTAGACTTATTATAAAGGGGGTTTCACAAAAGAAAGGTATAGATTTTGATGAAATATGTTTTCTTGTTGTTAAGATGACTTCAATTAGGACTATTTTAATTCTTCTGGCAGTAGAATATTCGCATCTTGAATAGTTAGATGTAAAAACAACTTTTCTCCATGGGGATTTGGAGGAAAAAATTTATATGCAACAACCACAATGGTATGAGGTCAAAGGGAAGGAAAATTTGGTATGCAGGTTGAAGAAGAGTTTGTATGGCCTAAAGTAATCTCCAAGGCAATGGTATTTGAAGTTTGATAGGTTTATGACAGGACAAGGTTATAGTAGATGTCATTATGATCATTGTGTTTATTTTAAAAAGATAGAAAATAGAATCTATATTATCTTGATATTGTATGTAGGTGACATGATTGTTGTAGGTTCTAATATGCAGGATATAAATGTGCTCAAGAAGAAATTAGTTGATTCATTTGCGATGAAGGATTTGGGTGCTGCAAAAAAAATCCTTGGTATGAGAATAACAAGAGACATGAAAAATCACAAATTGACATTGTCTTAGGGTGAGTATATAGAGAAGGTGTTGGAGAAACAGGAGGAGATATAATAAATGTCCAGGTTCCCTTATTCATCAACAGTTGGCATTTTGATGTATGCGATGGTTTGAAGAAGAACAAATATTGAACATGCAGTGGGATTTGTGAGTAGATATATGAATGATCTAGGTAAAGAACATTGCAAGGAAGTAAAGTAGATTCTCAGGTATTTGAGTGGTACTGCTACTCATGTATTATGTTTCGGAGGTTCAAACATTGTTCTATAGGGATATGTTGATTCAGATATGGCAGGTGATAAATATAGAAGAAGGAGCACTATAGGGTATGTTTTTACTGTAGGTGGAACAACAGTAAGCTGGATTTAGAAACTGCAAAAGGTTGTTGCACTTTCAAAAACAAAAGCAGAGTATGTTGCTGCTACAGAGGCTAGTAAAGAAATGATTTGGTTACAGAGGTTTATGGAGGAATTGGGAAAGAAGAAGGATAATAGAAGGTTGTACTGTGACAGTGAAAGTGCCATTCATATTGTAAAGAACTTATCCTTCCATTTGAATACTAAGAATATATAGCTCAGGTACCATTTCATAGGATCTGTCTTGAAAGATGGACATTTGAAGTTGGAAAAGATACACACTAGCATGAATCATGTAGACATGTTAAAAAAGGGAGTAACTAGGGAGAAATTGAGTTCCTACTCAGTTTCAGTTGATCTTCAAGCATGGAGGTGAATATGAGAAATTTTTCAGGTCCATGGTGGAGTATATTCCAACAGGTACAACAACAGTGGATTTGTTTTGATCAGTCTCAAAGTGGGAGATTGTTGGTTGTGGAGCCTGGTTATCTTCCTATTTCATAGGTCTTTGTTTTTAGTCGTTTTTATACCCCATGAATATTGTACAACCCCTAATACTATACACCCCTCCACGCAGGGGTGGGATCATCCCTATGGCTGGGGGAAACCGATCCCCCAGTGGGGGTTCGGGGGCAAAGCCCCGGAAGGAAAAATTGTCTTGAAATGTATATTGTATTTTCATAGTAAATTTGGACCGTTCATTATAAGGTCGTAGATCTGATGGTAGAAGTTATGTTACTGTTTTTTTCCCTAGAAGAAAATCCTCTTTCATGAGGGAATTGTATTGCGACTGCGTATCATTTTGAATATTGTATTATGAGAGAGGATAATGTGAGAGAAATAAGAGGAAGTTACATCGGGTGTGTTGTAGGTTGTATCCCTTCATTTGTTGGATAATCAAAAAGGAAGGACCTGAAAATTTCTCTGGTGGATGTATCCCACACTAGCTGAACCATATATATCTGTGTCTCTATTGTATTGTTTATCTTCTGTGTTTTATTTCCACATTTTTATTTTATTTTATTTCTATGTGATCCAGTTTTTCTAACATAGGAGATTTTTTCACTTCAAGTTAAGAAACAAATCACCATCCCATCAATCAAGGACTATATTCATTAGTGGGTCACGAACACCTTGGAACATATTATTAACCCAAAATAACCATGAGAGAGAGGTTAACAGAAATTCAAAGCAACAATTGTTATAAACACAGATACATATCAACAACAAACAAACTAGAGGAACATAACATTTCCTTATTGGTAAGTACTCAAGAAACCATTACATTTTCTTTTTCTCTTCTTTTCTTTGCTTACTTGGTAATACCTCATAATTACTTGTTCTATGTTTTGTATAAACCTAACACCCATTTCTAACTATCTTTCTTTCTTTTTTCTAGATAATTCTTTTGTTTTATGGTCCATCGGAGCCCCAATCCCAATCATTTTGGACAAACACCTTTACTTTTTATAGACATTATTTAAAACACAATTGTGTATTTTTTTATTTTTCCAAAGAATTGTTCTGGCATTTACAAAGATTATTGAAAAGACAATTGTATTTTCTTTTACCTTTTCGAAGAACTATTTTGGAATACATGGCTAGTGATTTTCCATACTTTGAGTTTTAAACACAATTTTCAAGTCTATGTTCATTGTTTATGATTTTTCAATGAAATATCTTGTTTTGTTCATATGTGGCCATTCACTTTCATTCTGCGAAATGATATTTTGACCTTTATGTTATGATTTGTAAATTTTGTATCATATGGTGAAAACTCAATAAAATAGTTTCAGGTCCTTTCTCATGCCTTTATTTCCTTCTAAATGTTTACTTAAGAAACCCTCTCCATTATCATTTTTTTTTTTTTTAATTATGACTATGATGAGGATGTATCTTGCTCCATTGAAGTGTTTTAAAAAATGAAATGGATTTATCATGCTCAAGTTCGTTTACATACTGGTTGAACATTATCAAACTCATTGAACATTGTCCAATATATCAACTCTTTCCCTGTACATTGTCTTCTTTTCCATTGTTCATGTTTACAAAAGCAATTTTCCTTTTAAGTTTGAAGTTTCAAAATTCCTCTATTTTTCTATTGTCTTCCATCTCTTCAGTCCTCTGCAAATAGTATTCTCTAAGCTTTGGTAAAGAAGCAGGCATAACAATAACTAGTTTATGATATCTTATTCTCAATTTCAATGTTGTGCCAAAGGAACATCTTCTATGCGGGGAACTCTAACCTATTTGATTTCTGCAAAACCTAACCTGCACACAATTTACATTGTTTCCCACAAATGTTAGCATCAACACACTTTACATTTCTTCTGCCACACTTTATTTTACTTTAATCAGTTTTCTTTTCGCAGATTCTAGCCTACACAGTCATTTTTATTGGCTTTTATGCGCCAAACTTAATTTATTTTATGTGTGAAGCTTTGATAGCTTAGTAATTTTCATTTTTCTCCACACACATTCAATTTAGCACAACACAAAGACTTAATCCAAACATTTACTTGTTGTATCATTTCTTACCCAAACTTTTGTTTACGTCTTCTTTCTTTGGCATCTTGCCATAAAAATATTGTGATTTTAGTATATTTTTTCAAATGAATAGTCAACCACTTCAATAAAAATAAAAATAAAGGATATTATTTAAAAGACAATTATATATTATTTGAGGTTGTTGAACAACTCATTTGGCATAGATAGCTAGTGATTTTCCAAATCATTTTTCAATGACATATCACATTAAGTTCTTTGCATTTGTCGCAATTTACTTTCATTCTTCCAAATTATATTTTGACTTCTATATTAGTATTTGTATATTTTTTTTCTTTGACATCTTTCCATAAAGATATTGTGATTTTAGTATATTTTTTCAAATGAATAGTCAACCACTTTAATAAAAATAAAAATAAAAATAAAGAAAATTATTTAAAAAACAATTATATATTATTTGAGGTTGTTGAACAACTCATTTAGCATAGATAGCTAGTGATTTTCCAAATCATTTTTCAATGACATATCACGTTAAGTTCTTTGCATTTGTCGCAATTTACTTTCATTCTTCCAAATTATATTTTGACTTCTATGTTAAGATTTGTATATTTTGTATTGTGTACCAAATATTGAATATAATACATAGTGGCCTTTCTTTCCTTGTGATTGTTTACTAAAGAAACCTATAACATTCTCAATTTGTTTTTTTAATTTTGTGTATAATGAAATTTTTTCCTAGTCAATTTATTTGCTTAAAAAAAGCAACAGGATTTATGTTGATTTATGTTGCTCACCGTATTTTCAAGACTTAAATACCATTGTAGATTAATAATAAAAAATAAAAAATGAACATTTTTTAATACACTAGATTCTAACCTTCTCATTAAATATTTCATCTATTTACATTTTTTAGGGAATATGTTAATTTATTAATTTTGAACAATTCACGTATTTACATTGTTTTCCACATATGTTAATTTACTAAGTTTTAATCCACATTGAACATTTATATTTTTTCTTATTCTTACAAAGTTTTATCCTAAATCTTTTTACTTGCAAAATTTTTACAGTGCTTTAGGCATATGCTAACCTCTCCATTGAACAATTCACTTTTCTACTAAGTTTTACTCCACATTAATCGTCTATTTTTCTTGAGCCTTCTAACTCTTATTATATTTTTGACTTGTCTACCTAAATGTTTGGATATATATTTCATTAATAAACATTTCAAATTTTTATAATGCTAATATAAACATAGATGATAAACATTTAAAAGAAAATAAAAATAAAATTATAAAAAAAAAGAAAAGATATTATTTTAAAAATTTTCATTTTATAAAGTATGACAAATGAGTGGAATTAGATAATAAAATTTTTAATTATTTTATAAATAGCAAAATATTATATCAAATAAATTTATAATTTTAAATAATAAAATAAATTTATATTACATTATTGTAAAATTAGAATTTCTGATTTTTAAAATCAATGACAATGAAAATTATTAATTTAAAAAAAAATATTATTATATTAATCATAAAAATATACCAATTTAAAAATATAATTATTCACAAAATCCTTAAAATAAAAAAATAAAATTATAATAAAAAAATATTTGTTTCCATTGGAGTTTAAATGTATGT
>ML778996.1:2600446-2614680 GCA_009831015.1 Picea engelmannii
TATGAGAGTGTTGACCTCATTTCGTATTGCATTCCTTACCTTTAATCTTTGCTTCAGATAAATTATAAGTGATAGCTCTAAAGGAGCTACTGTGATGATTGTTCATGATATTGCTTTATATTATCAAGAAGGATATTATTCTTTCTTGTTGTTTTGTTGACCTTGATCCAGGTCACATGAGGAAGCTATAACGAAGGTTGCAGAAGGCAACGTGCTAAAGGAGAGACCGTAAATGAAGAAATCATCATTGGAAGAGAAGAAGGTGACTTGCATAAGCTATAGGGTCACTCAGAATCTACCATGACCCACACCATTGAATAATTTTGGCATCGAATATTATCTCACTTCAACTACAAGGTGCTACCATACATATGCAAAGCGGTCACAGGTTTACTAGAACTCAAAGGTGACCATGAAGGTGTATGCAATGGATGTGAACAAGGTAAGAACATCAAGAACCCATTTTTGAAAAGGGACAACAAGACATAAGGAGTCCCAGAACTCATCCATTCAGATGTGTGTGGCCCAATGCCATCATCCTCCATTAATGGGTATGTATACTATGTATCGTTCATTAATGATTATTCTCGTAAAAGACCTAGATATATTTGAAGTATTCAGCAAGATCAAGGAATTCAAAGCCTTGATAAGAGAACCCTTATGTAAGGAATATTAAGATACTTAGGTTAGATAATGGAGGAGAATATACCTCAAAAGAGTTCGTGAACTTATGAAAAGATGTTGGGATCAAGATCCCCAACAAAATGGTGTAGCTGAACGGAAGAACAAAACCATGTTGGAAGCTGTGAAGATCAAGATCTTCCTATGTGCTTATGGGAAGAAGCAGTAATGACAATTGTTTATGTGCAGAACTGATTGCCCCATAGTGCACTTGGGCTCAAGACACCAGAAGAGATATTCACTGGAAAGAAGCTAGAGGTAAGCCATCTCAAAAATATTTGGCTATCCATTGCTTATTCATATACCTAAAGAAAAGAGAAACAAGTTGGACCCTTTAGGAAAGAAGGGAATATTTGTGAGGTCTCCAAGGCCTTCAGAATCTACATACCAGGTCACCACCACATTGAGATCAGCAGGGACGTGACCATTGATGAAGAAGCAACACTTAAGAAATCAAGAAGATGCCAGCTTGAAGAAGTATATGAAGATGAACCTGTAAATCCCAGGATTGCAGAATCAATCAGGGAGGTTTCTAGAGCTGCAGAACCGGTGAGGGAAGTCATAACTTCCCTTGATGAGGAAATTCTAGAAGACCATGATATAGTAGAAGTTCAAGAACCTCCTCAAATGACCTTCTCCCATAAAAGAAATCCTTCTTGGGTAAGAGAGCTTATTCAAGATGGAGAGAAGTATGTTGTTCCATAAGGAACCTCGAGACAGGTGAAAAGACCAAAGTCATTCTCCAGTTACACGGCTTTGATATTTGATCTCCCAGATGAAGAGCCTACCTGCTCTGAAGAATCCATTCAGAGAAAAGAATGGGCAGATACCATGACAGAGGAATACTAATCCATAATGAAGAATGAAGTATGGGAAATAGTTCCCAGATCGAAGAATAAAGATGGGGCATCCTACAGATGGATCTTCAAAATAAAACATGCTGCTAATGGAAGTATTGAGAAGTATAAAGCAAGATTTGTCGCTCATGGATTTTCCCAGAAGGAAGGCATTGACTATGAAGAGACATTCACTCTTGTAGCCAGATACACTTCGATCAGGACCATCATAGCTCTTGCAGCTAAGATGAAGTGGAAGCTACACCAAATGGATGTGAAGACAACTTTCCTAAATGATGTCATCGAAGAGGAAGTGTATATAGAGCAACCCCAAGGATTTGAGGTTGAAGACATGAATTCTCATGTCTGGAGATTGAAGAAATCCTTATACGGATTGAAGCAAGCTCCCAGAGCTTGGTATGGCCATATAGACAGTTTCTTGACGAGCTTAGGCTTTACCAAGAGTAAAGCAGACTCAAATCTCTACTTCAAAATTATGGATAATGAACCAGTAATCCTATTACTGTATGTGGATGACTTATTCTTAACTGGAGAAGAAAAGCTCATTACTGAATGTAAAGAGAGACTTGCCGCAGAATTTGAAATTAAAGACCTTGGCCTAATGCATTACTTCTTAGGTCTTGAGGTATGGCAGAGTCCAGAAAGGATCTTCCTTAACCAAGGGAAGTACACAGTCGAAATCTTAAAGAGATTTGACATGCTAGAATGTAAGTCCATGAATACACCCATGGAAACAAAGTTGAAGTTGTTGGTCGATACTTCGTCAGACTTGATAGATGCCACATTGTACAGACAGATTATTGGATCGCTGATGTACCTGACGAACACCAGACTAGACATTTGTTTTGCACTGAACACCTTGAGTCAGTTTCTGGTAGAGCCCAGACGTGTTCACCTAGTGGCTGCAAAACATGTGATGAGGTACCTTAAAGGTACAATGGATTATGGTCTCAGCTATGATGGATATCATAACTTCACATTGAGTGGATACACTGATTCAGATTGGGCAGGAAGCATTGCTAACAAAAAAATCACTTCCGGATGTTATTTCAGTTTGGGATCAGCCATGATCTCGTGGTAGAGTAGGAAGCAATCTAGTATTTCTCTCAGCACAACAGAAGAAAAGTACATTTCCGCATGTTCTGCTAGCTACGAAGCTATATGGCTTCGAAAGTTGTTGACTGGCCTATTTGACTTGGAGATGAGAGCAACCGTGATTCTATGTGACAACCAGAGCTGCATAAAGATGACAGAGAATCCTATATTCCACGATAGGTCGAAGCACATAGAGATCCACTCTCATTTCATCCATGACATGGTACAAAGAGGAGCCTTGAAGCTCCATTACATTAGCATGGATAAACAGGTTGCTGATGTGTTGACCAAACCTCTATATCGTGTAAAGTTTGAACACTTTCGAGATAAGCTTGGTACAGTCCGAAAGGACCCTCCCTGAAAGGGGGAGTATATGTGTATTCCTTGCTTCTGACCTCGCTGTTAGACGTAAAGAAAGATTATTCATTGCTTCTGACCTCGCTGTTAGACATAAAGAAAGACACTATGTGTATTCCTTGCTTCTGACCTCGTTGTTAGACGTAAAGCAAGATGAGTCATTTCTTCTGACCTCACTGTTAGACATAAAGAAAGATGAGTCATTGCTTTTGACCTCACTGTTAGACGTAAAGAAAGATGTTGTGTGTACTCCTTGCTTCTGACTTCCCTGTTAGACGTAAAGCAAGATGATTCCTTGCTTCTGATCTCGTTGTTAGACATAAAGCAAGATGATGATGTGTTCCTTGCTTCTGACCTAGTTGTTAGACGTAAAGCAATATGATTCCTTGCTTATGATCTCGTTGTTAGACGTAAAGCAAGATGATGATGTGTTCCTTTCTTCTGACCTAGTTGTTAGACGTAAAGCAAGATGATTCCTTGCTTCTGACCTAGTTTTTAGACGTAAAGCAAGATGATTCCTTGCTTCTGACCCATTTGTTAGACGTAAAGAAAGATGATGTATACCTTGCTTCTGACCTAGTTGTTAGACGTAAAGCAAGATGTGACTGACACTGAGCTACCAGCTTAATAGCTGTGACATTGAGCCAATGTAGTACTATGATGTGCCAGCCTAGTGTTGTGATGAGGCATCATTTTTACTGATACATATTGATGTAGATGATGATGGCATTCTTTCGATAATGACAATGCTGCCAATGAAGAAAACTTCTGATGACTCGTAAATATGCCATCCAATGTTCCAAGATGATATTGACGATATTGTCCTCCTGATGCCACTGATGATGCAGACCTCTCTCGCCTGATGCTGTTGAAGAATACCCTTCTTGTTAAGGGGGAGTGTTGAAATAATGTAACTGCAAAGAGTATTCTTATTATTATTGATATATTATTTATAGGATTAATCCCCATTGTGGATTAATCATGTCGGTAATTGTATTAGGACCAAATCCCCTTTTGCAGATTGTCAACAAACAATTATAATAGGCAGAATAAGAAGTCAGCCCCAACAGTTAATAAGAAGACCCAAAAATATAATAAAGGTGGGTTTACCCACCCAGATTAAGAAGTCAGCCCTGCCAGTGAAGAGACACTTCACACATGCCAGAACTTGTATAAATAAAGGAGGCTAGCGCCTCATTTGAATACAACTCACTTGCTCAGTTTGAGAGACAAGTTCTGATCTGTATTTGTTTGAGTTATCTCTTGACATTGTGTTGGCAATTTATGATAAGGAAGTTTTTTCTAGGTTTTCTTCCCCTAGAGGGTTTCCCAGAATAAATGTTGCGTCTCTTGTGAATGTGTATTTCTCAGTGATCTTGTTCTTATGTTGCTCTTATCTATTGAAATGCAAAGAACTATAATAATGCCACAAAACATTAACACCTATAACTCTCTACCTATATATTTCTCTCTCTACCTCCATTCTCTCTCTCTCTCAGTCTCTCTCTCTCTCTCTCTCTCTCTCTCTCTCTCTCTCTTCCCAGATACCCCTCTCTCCCTCCCTCTCTTCTCCCTAATACCCCTATGTCCCTCCCTCCCTCTTTTCCCCCTCCCCCATCTCTCTCTCTTCCCCTATCTCTCTCTCTCTCTGTACCCATCCCTCCCATTATTTCTCTCTCTCTCTCTCTCAACACTCTCTCTATCCCTCCCTCCCATTATATCTCATGGTCTCTTCCCCGCCTCTCCCTCTTTCCCTCCCTCCCTGTATACGCAATTTTTCTCTCCCACTCACTCTCTCTCTCCTCACTATCTCTCACACACTCTCTCTCTATAACCCTTTCCCTTTTTCCCCATCTAACACTCTCTCCCTCTCTCCCCCCTCTAACACTCTTTTCCTCTCTCCCTCTTTACCCCACTCTTATCCCTCTCCCTCTCCCTCTCTACCCCACTCTTCTCCCTCTCCCTCTCTCTGTTTACCTTTTTTTGTATACCTCCACCTCTCTCTCCCTTTATATTCCCTTTTCTCTCTCTCCCTCTAATTCTCACTATATACCTCTCTCTCTCCCTCTAATTCTCACTATAGACCTCTCTCTCTCTCTCTAGCTCCCTTATATCTCTTTCTTCCCCTCTAACCATGTCTCCCTCTATTCCTATGTGTATCTCCCCTGTGCCTTTCTTCCACTATCTCTCCACTTTCCTCCCTCTCCCTCCCTCTCTCTCACTGCATCCCTTTATCGATCCCTCACTCCCCCCCTCCCGCATACATCCCTCTCCCTAACCTTGTCCCTCTCTCTCTCTCTCTCTCCCCCATATTCCCCCCCTCTCTCTATGACTATATTCCATCCTCTCACTTTGCCCCTCTCATATCTCCCCCCCTCTCCCTCTTCTGTTGTCTTTCCTTCCCTTCCTCTAGATTCCCCTCTCTGTCTCTCTCCTCACTCTCACTCTCTCTGTCACTTTCTCTCTCTTTCCATCTATCTCCCCCTCAATCTCCCCCTCACTAACACTCTCTCCCTCTCCCTCTCTCCCCACCCTCTCTCTCTACACCTCTTTCTCTCTCTCCCCCTCATTGTCTATATCTCTCCCACTCTCTCTACCTCCCTTCTCTTTCTATATTCCTATTTACTCATATTTACATCCCTCTCTCCCTCTCTCTAACTCCCCTAACCCTCTCTCTCTCTATCTCTTCCTCCATCCGTCTTTGAGAGAGATAAAGAAAGAGGTGTGAGAAGGAGGTGGAAAGAGAGAGAGGGAGATATAGGTATGGAGGGTGAGAGAGAGTGGGATAAAGAGATAGAGGGAGAGAGGGAAATAGTGAGAGAGAGGGAGGGAGGAAGAGAGATATGGAGGGAGGTAGAGATAGAGAGAGGGATTAGGTGAGAGGGAGATAATGATGGGGAGAGAGAGTGAGGTGGTAGAGAGAGAGAGGTAGGAAGAGAGAGAGGTAAACAAGTGTGGAGAGAGAGAGAGAAGGAAAAGGAAATATAGAGAGAAGGGAAGAGAGGGAGGAATGGTGAGAGTGTGGGATAGTGATCCAGGAGCTTGATGGTGCTCATAAAGGCCTAAAAATATTTGTTCTCAGAATGGCTTCAAAATAGATGTGTGCATAGGCCTCGTTGATACGAACCCAACGCAAAGTGAATGGGATCAAACAAACGTCGTATGATCCTGATATCATGTTTCGTTTGTTTTCCCAAACATGCAAAAAAGGTTGACTGTAAAGTCCGTACAGTCCCACGTGGCAGTTGACTATACATGTTGTACGACCGTACATCTGATGTGGCAACACATTTAGTGATTTTTGTATAGCTGACGTGGCAACATCTGGAGGTGACACATGTCAAGGTGACTAGGTGTACAGAGCTGATGTGGCCAGGACAGATGGACCAATCTGGGAGTGACATGTGTCACCACTGCAAGGATGACACGTGGCACGCTTGTACGGAGACACGTGGCATGACCGTACATCGATACAAGGCAGGGAATGGCATTGACAAGTGGAAGACAAGCTGTTCCAATCAACGTTTGATGCGTGATAGAATTCGTGGACGAGTAGGGTGGTGCCACGTGGCCGAGACGTGGGATGCCACGTGGCACCCATGGATTGGTTGTTTGGTTCTTTGCAAAAATTGGTTTGAGTTCATGAATTTCGAACCACAGACCTCCCATCGAGCAGAGTCTTCGCAAGGGCTAAGATAACCAACCCATCAGGTATATTACTTGTTAAACCAAAGGGTGGAACCCTTATTTAAGTTTGAATATGGTTTAAATGGAGGCAGAAAGGGCTAGGGCTAGGCCCCAACCCACGGCTATGTGTAAAACATGCGCCCACACCCCAACATATACGACGCTCCATACACAACTTGGCACAAATATTGTGTGTTGGTGCGGGTCCTATGGACAAGGAACCTCCATTCAGAAACCAAGGGCGATGCAATGATTAGGCACTTGGTTTGGGGACTCGGTCCCATTGCATGGTGCTAGGTGACTAGGGATTTCGGGGTGAGGGCCAACGCGCAGCCCTTTGGGCTGGCGCTTGGCCACATTACATACATATGACCCTATTATAGAGTGTGCACCCAGCCCTAGGGGGCTCTATTTGAATTTTGTTGCATAAAGTGGGTTTTCACCTTATAATAGATATTTTTAAATGATTTTATGCCTATAATTCGAGATTTTTGCCTGTTTTTTAGGGATATTCGGCCCTTTTTTAGGCCAGATATTGGGAGGAAGTTGGAAGATGATAAACAACTTCAGATCTATATAAAAAAGGCCTTATTGAGGCCATGGGAAGATATTCACAATAGGTTTATGTTGAATATTTTCCAAGCCAAAGCCATTTTTATGCAGGGAAGTTGTTGAGGAGCGCACCTTTGCGGGCCATTTTTGGGAGCTCCGGTCATCCGATTTGAGTGTCGTTTATTTTGTTGGGTTCTTAAGATCTGGGAGAAAAATACCAGAGCTATGAAGGACACCCTCTAGTAACAATATTTCTTCTACGAAAATTTAGAGAAGGTCAATGGATAAAATTCCTTCCTAAACTCAAACAATATGACATGGAAATTAACTTCGTAGAAACTACCAAATGATAGGACTATAAATTGATGAGTGGTATTGAATTTGTAGGTATACCTCATCCAGATGATATACTAACTTAATATGTAACCATATTCCAAAAAACTTGACATCAAAAGGCTATTTACTTAGCCATTTTCCATCTTATGTCAAATATTTTTCTACTATCATATCTTCGGACTCGACACACCCATATATTCCACAATTCACATCATCTGCATATCCAATACTTTTGTAGAACATATTTTGAAATCCATGTAATTTGCACTAAAATTGTCTTTCTCAGACTTACAAAGAAATGGTGGCGATAAGGAATAATGCAAAGTAAATGTCCCACTATTCTATGAGCTACTTAATGGTTTCTAATTATGATTACTCATCTTTCAAAGATAGTTCATATGTGTGGAAAGGAAATCATATTAAATATGTGCCATGCAGTTGGATTTAAATCATTTGGAGCTCAATAATATATTATTGATAAGGTTCACCTAAGTTGGGTTGATTTAAAAAATGGTGTTATGGAAAGTAGAGGAAGAACCAAGCCCATTTGCGGTGATGTTGTCAATTTACTAGCCAGACAGGATAAGAATTTATACTAGTATGCTTCCTAAAAGTGGTTCTTAAACAAGAGTCCAGAAGAAATAAAAACAAAAAACTCTAGACCATAGGGCTTGTCAATGATGGTTGTGTACCTGGAGTTTTATACTTCAAGGAACTAGTATCATGATGTTCTCTAAGGTTCGATTCCAAGAAAAGAATGATTAAAGTCACATGAAAATAAAAGCATCCAGTCGTTCCTACTCCCAAGTTGTTCAAGAAAATGCTCTATCTTCCTTCTGCAAATAAACCTCTTAAGATTTTTGAAGTAGACGTATTCCTAGCCTCTCAGGTAGGTGGTTCCAATATATTGAGATAATTTATGATACCATCTACAAACATGTCGACCGACCTTTCAACAATTAATATAACTTTTCTACAAGAGCCATACCAAGACTTTTCATGGTTGTTTGTGCATGTGGATGGGTGAAAGTCGACTTCACACATACCTAGTTCAACACTATATGCATTGTACTTTTTCCTTTCGGAAGGATGCCATGTTTGATTGGGTAGAGTTAATATTAGATGAAATTACTTTTCAATTGACCAACTACTTAAGCATGGAAATATTTTTATGGTTGCATATCTAGTGTTTGCAATTGTCTATTGCAATGTATTTTATAGTCTCCTTGTTAAAGAGAGTGTAAATATACAGAATGAAACAATTCAATTCTAGCACTCGGTGCTATGAAAACATAAAGCACGATTCAATTTTTACATTCTTCAAGATAAGTTTGTTAGATAGTTTAGACACATGTTTCTTGGGGAAGATCCCAAGAGAATAAATCAAGAAGATGAGGAATTTATTAAAGGAAAGGGAATTCACATTCCATAGGAAAAACATACATACATCCGGTTGTATGGTTTTCAACAAAATCCATTTCTTTTCCCTATGTTTTTTTGTGATAGATATTTTGTCATGGAAGTTTTTTGGTAGTATAAATCCTGGTGTATTTTATTTGACAGGAAAAGAAAAAACAATTCATTACATTGCCTTTTCAAGTTTGTGAAACAAATGTTGGGAATTTGATGCATCTAAAACAAGTCTCAGAAACACATAGTGCATTTAATCTAAAAGAAGAACAACCTCTAGGAATAATATAAAGTAATCTATTCACGAAATTTGATGAGGAAATTGGTGACAATCCCTCCTCAAAAAAGCAAATCAATGGATGTAGTGACAACTTACAGACATAAATAAATTCAAACACCAAAATCCAAAGGAAATCAAGACAAGGGGGGGAGGGGGGGAGCATTGCTGATGTATATTCTTCCTCCAATTCCTATCCACGTAAGAGATCCTCCTCTAGACAAAGAACACGACAACAAAATATAAATGAAGAAGAGAGTAATGATGGCTGTGTTGGAGGCGATGGTGGAGTGAAACCATGTCATGTCAATCTTGAATGAGCACATGAAGTCTCACAACAAAAAAGGAAACTAAGACCAAATATAGACAATTTGAAAGATAGAGGAAGTCTAGGAGATGTTGATGATATGTATATTGACAATATAGAGCTACTCGAAAAATAATTTTCGAAAGCCAGGAGATTACGCAATACCTTGCAAGAGAAGAATGAATGTTTTTTTAGTAGTAGTCATTGACATTGCAAAATACTCAATACAACAAGCACAAAAGGAAATTGCAAATAGACAAGGTCAGTGTTGAAAAGATAAAGGTAGTTCATAAATCAATGTTAGTGGTCGATGTCTCGGGAGTTGTACCATCTTCCCTCGTGAAACTACATCGTTCTATAGGAGATTCTCTTTTCGATTCAATTTCAGACCAAGATTTGTAGACCATTAAATTTAGGAAGAGAATAAGTGAGCTTGAGGAGGAACTAACTCCCAAGCGATTGTCCATACTCTTAGGAGAATAGACTCCTCCAAGTACTCTCAGAACCTCAAAGCCAATTAGGAAAGAATTAACAAGAGACTTGAGATAATCATATAGGCATGGGAGGTCAGTACGAACTTACATAATATTTCACAAATGATTACAAAATTTACTGAATAATTGCAAAGAGATTTGCAACATGATGAATCCTTAATGTGAAAACAAGATAAATACTTTCATCCCACAAGTAACTACTATGATTGACCATCAAATAAATCAGTGGGGACTTCCCTCAAGCAAAAGAATAAAAAAAATAAAGACAGGTTGGGAATCATAAGTAAAAATGTTGCAAGATGCAATTGTTTCTTGCGAAAAAATCAATAAAAGGAGGAGATGTTATTTTAAAAGTATTTTCTACTCTTAAAGAACTGCAGGGCTTAGAAATTTTCATAAATTTAACCACAATCACTAAATAAGAACTTGATATTCACTTTACCACAATGAAGACCTCATTAGCTAATTACTTCGACAGTCTTGGGGAATTTCCTGATGACGAATTGAAACAATGGATTGTTACATTTGCTAATGAAAATGAATACCACTTATCAACCATCGACCAAGTCCAGGTGGAATGAAAAAATGTGGAGGATGTTGGTTGTGGAGCGTGATTATCTTCTTATTTCATAGGTCTTTGTTTTCAGCTGTGTTTATATCCCATGAATACTATACACCCCGTAATATTGTAGACCCCTCCACGCAGTGGGGTTGGAGGGGGGTATTTCCCCCCCTGCGGGGTTTGAGGGGCTCATCCCCCCAGATAGGGGGTATGGGGGAAAGCGGGCCCCCGAAGGAAAAATTTCCTTGTAATTGTATATTGTAATTTTATAGTAAATCTTCTTTGTTCATTATAAGGTAGCATCGTTGACTGTAGAAGTTATGTTAGGATTTTTTTCCCTAGAAGGAAACCCTCTTTTATGAGGGAATTGTATTGTGGTTGTGTATCATTGCAAATATTCTATCTTGAGAGAGGAGACTGTGAGAGAAAGAAGAGGAAGTTACAATGGGTGTGTTGTAGGTTGTATCCATTCATTTGTTGGATAATAAAAAAGGAAGGACCTAGCAATTTCTCTAGTGGACGTAGCCCACACTAGGTGAAACACATATTTGTGTCTCTATTGTATTGTGTAACTTCTATGTTTTATTTCCGCATTTGTTTTTATTTTATTTCTCTGCGATCTAGTTTTTCTAACAATTGGTATCAGAGCGAAAGGTAACTCGTAGGAAAAGAGGGTTCCTGGTTCGAGTGGGAGCAATGGCGAAAAATGGACAGTTTAGGGTCCAGAAATTTAATGGCCAAAACTACCAGTTATGGAAGATGCATATGGAATATTATTTATATCAAAATGATATATTCCTCCCATTGGGAGGAATAGCAAAGAAGACGACAACCATGAAGGACGAAGAATGGGAGGTTCTTGACAAAAGGGCACTAGGAATGATAGGTTGAGCCTGTAAGCATTGGTGTCTTTCGACATTTCGAAATAAAAGACAATGAAGGAGATGATGGATGCATTGGGTAAACTATATGAAAATCCCCCAAAATCCAATAAGGTATTTCTAATGAAGAGATTATTTAATATGAAGATGTCAGAAGGTGGGTCTATTGCAGATCATTTAAATGAATTTAATATGGTTACTAATCATCTAAGTTCAGTAAAAGTTGACTTTGATGATGAGGTCAGGAATATTGTAATCTTGTGCTCATTGCCAGAAAGATGGAACATCTTGGTCATGGCTGTAAGTAACTCTTTCTATGGTTCAAACACTTTAAATTTTGATGATGTTGTTGGTGTTATCCTTAGCAAGGAAATGAGACGAAAGAGCACAGGTGATACATCATGTAATGTGTTAAACATGGAGAACAGGGAAATACAAAAGGATATAGGAAAGGGCTCAGGGAACCACGGGAATTATAGGAAGGGAAGATCCAAATCCAGACTAGGAAAGATAGAGTGTTGGAATTTTTTGAAGAAAGGATATCTGAAGAAATACTACAGAGCTCCAAAGAAACAAAGATATGGACAATAGGAGGAAAATCAGGAAGAAAATGGAATAGGTGATGTGTTACAAGATGCTTTGAATCTTTCTGTAGATAATATTTTTGATTATTTGGTAGTAGATTCAAGGGTTTTATTTCATTCCAAATCCCATAGGAAACATTTTCTACATTATGTTCAAGGTGATTTTGGACAGGTTCATTTGGGTGATGATGCACCATGAAAAATTGTTGGAATGGGAAAGGTAAGAATAAAGAAAAAGAATGGAAATCAATGGTTGTTGAAAGAGGTAAGACATGTTCCATATCTAAGGAAAAATCTAATTTCAACATGGAAGTTGGAAAGTGAAGGATGTATATCCATATTTATAGATAAGACATGGAAGGTCACCAAAGGATCATTGGTGATAGAAAAATGAGAGAAGGTAGGTACATTGTATTTATGTACTGGTAATATTGATTCTTCTATCTCTTTAGCTTCTACAGGAGTGGATACAAAACTGTGGCATCATAGACTTGGACACATGAGTGAGAAGGGGATGCAGATACTTCACAAAAGAAATTTGTTTCCAGATATTAAACAAATTGATTTGGATTTCTGTGAGTACTGTGTTTATGGAAAACAAAAGAGAGTCTGATTTCTCATAGTCAGAAAAGAAAAGAAGAATGAAAAGTTAGAGCTTGTGCATACAGATGTATGGGGACCAACTCAGGTATTATCTCTTGGTGGCTCTCGTTATTATGTTACTTTTATTGATGATGCAACTAGAAAAACTTGGGTTTAATGAATTCAACAAAAATATTATGTTTTTGATACTTTTAAGAAATGTAAAGCTTTGGTTGAGAATGAGATAGGAAAAATGTTGAAGTGTCTCAGATAAAAAAATGGAGGTGAATATTGCAGATAGAAGTTTGATGATTACTATTCATACCATGGGATTCATAGAGAGAAAGCAGTTCCAGGAACACCACAAGAAAATGGTGTGTCAGAAAGGATGAATAGGACAATGATGGAGTGTGCAAGGAGTATGAGATTGCATGATGGGTTTCCCTTACATTTCTGGGAAGATGTTGTAGATAATGTTGTTTACTTAATAAAAATAGTACCTTCAATCTCTTTGAACGGTGGAATTCTAGAGGAGACATGGGCAGGTAAAAAAATAAACTGTTCTTTTTTGAAGACTTTCGGTTGTGAAGAATTTGTCCATATTGATAAAGAAAATAGAACATTGATAGGGGAAAAATCCAAGAAGTTTACCTTTATTGGATAAGGTGTTAATGATTTAGGTTATCACTTATGGGATTATGAAAATCACAAAAAGATTAGGAGTAGATATGTCGTATTCAATGAAAAGGTCATGTACAAAGATCATGTAATGATCCCAAGCCATTATGCAAGGATCATCTTTTTAAAACTTTTGCTGAGTGATGTATTTCGTCAAACACTTTGCTGATCTACCTTTTAGATGTGTTTATATTTGTGTATGCAACAAGAATAGAAAGAGATAACCCTGGAAAATACCTCAACCATATGCAATAAGATAGACAAGCCAAAACATCTCAATTCTTCTTTATTCATAAAATAGAGAAACCTGCTACAATGAAGATGCCGATCTGGAATGCTCAACATATGGCCAAGAAGATAGACAATAGATAAGAGCTACTACAAAATGCTCCCGCTAATACAAAATAATGCCTCCAAAGGCTGAATAAGAAATGAAGATCAATAGAAGCAAATCTGAATGCCAAACTCTCCAGCTAAAGAATGCCACGCTCCAATAGAAGGATGAAACCCTCAATAACTCGACCCTGCTGCCAAACATGTCCAATCACCCTAATAAATATGCCAACTGATACATCGGGTGATGGTAAGAATAACCCAGGTGCCTAAATCTCCAAGATCCCTCTCAATCTCTGTAGATCTGAATTTCCCACTGAATGGGGTGCCCCACTGGATGACTGAAACCCTAGCTGGTTCGGCCCTGATGAATATGGCCTCCAAATGCTCTGAAACTCTCCAAGAATATAGATCAGGTAATGGTAAGAATAACCCAGGTGCCTGAATCTCCAAGATCCCTCTCAATCTCCGTAGATCTGAATTTCCCACTGAATGGGGTGCCCCACTGGATGACTGAAACCCTAGCTGGTTCAACCCTGATGAAGGAGGCCTCCAAATGCT
>ML778996.1:2628196-2644575 GCA_009831015.1 Picea engelmannii
CATAACTCAAAAGAAGGGCATAAAATTTAAGATCATAATGGTTGGCTTACCTAACCATTTTGAACAAGTTTAAAGTTTCTTGACATGTACACCATTTCAATGGTATCCATGAGAATCTAAATAAATTGAAAGAAAAAATGGTTACATTGAATGTCTATAAGGGCATTAGTGCCAAAAAAAAATGGTTACATTGAAAGAAAAAATGGTTACATTGAAGGGCTACATTGAATGTCTATAAACCCTTGTCCTCCTTTGAAAAAGTTGGAGAATAATGATAAAATAAATTAGGTATATGAAAATCAAGTGGCATTTGAATTGAAGGGAAAATGGTCTTAACATAGAATGTTAGATATATCTATAAACTCACATTTCACTCTAGAGATGCAAGATTTTGATACAATAAATTAAGTAGATACAAATCCATCCTACTAGGGAGGAAACATCAATTCCATATTAAATGTTCATAAACATATTTTTCACTTTAAAGAGATAGAATTTATGATATAATGCAAATAAAATATCATTCATATTGAGTTAAGGGAGACAATGTTTGAATATTGAATGTCCTTACACCACTCTAAATAGATGAAGAATTATGATAAAATAAATTAAGTACATGAAAATCAAGTGAAGAAGTATGATAAAATAAATAAAGTGAATGAAAATCAAGTGACGTTCATATTAAAAATGAGAAAATATCTCAACATAAAACTTATATTAAATGATCATAAACACACATCTATTTCTATAAAGATGAAATATTATAATAAAATAAATTAGATATATACAATTTAAGTAAAATTATATTAATTTTTTTTATTTTTTTAACAAAATCATAAAATTGTCATGAAAGAAAAGAAAGAGAAAGAGTAAAAAAGACTTTACATCGCTTAGCAAACAAAATCCGCACCTTAACCAATTGAACTAGAAAAAATTGAGATTTTCACTAATTTCTAGTACTCGATCCAATTACCTTTTATATTTGTTTAAAACCTTATTTAGATTTTATGTAGTTACATTGCAATAATTTCAATATTCAATAATGCAAACCAAAAACATAGGCCAACAAACCAATGTCCTTGGCATACACAAATTTCAAAAAAATGGTGCACAACATCTTCATGATATATATATATATAAAATAATGAATTTAAAAATTAGAAAAAAATTATGTACATGAATTCCCACATTCGTTACTTCATAATAATAAGTGGAATCTCCAATTTACACCAAAATTTACCTCTAAATTGTTTTTGCAATACATTTCTAGTCCTTCAAAATTTTAGTTGTCAATGTCTCCACTAATAGCACTAAAGTTTTGTTAAGATATTTAGACACTTTATAGTTAGTTAAATTCAACTTGGTTTAATGTTTCTTTAGGTAATGTGTGTTTCTTTAGTATTCTTTTGTAATTATCTAATCCAAGGATTCATCTTATCCTCCATACTAATGACACTTACACTTGCTATCTAACTTAACACCCAATTGATCCATGATCTCTATTTAAAGAGCATGGAGGGCCATTTCCTTATGACCAGTTGTGAATTAGTCATATGTGAAATATATTCATTTTACACAAATATATTTCCTCAAAATTTTATTGGTTGCAGTTGTGGACTATTTCCCTTTTAGGGAGTTTTACTCATCTAATCCATTGGGAAAGTGATCTTTTATATATTTGGGTGAGCGGTTAACTTAAGGTGTTCAAACTATGTGTATATACATTTTTTTATCAAACATGGTACCAAATACCAAATTTACTCTCATTGTTAATTAAGATCTTGAATCTGTGTCACGTGCATCAAAGCAATTATGGGTTCTACTATTTCTGAGCATTTATAGTCCAAGTGAACTACCACACTATGATTGGAGAACCATTTTTAGTTTAAAACACATTTTATTTCACCCAAAAAAGTTTCTGTTTTTCTAAGATATGACCATTTATATTAGATTTAAAGGTATACAATTTCATTTTTTTTTGTTTGTTAAAATATCTTTCGTCGTATTTTGATATTTGATTCCAGTTTTCTCTTTATATTTTTATTTGTTTCCTTCCAATATGCATATGCTCTTTTTCCTACACCTTACATGATCATGCCAAACTAGAAACAAAGATTATGTCATGTGTATGTTTTTTGCCTTTCGTGTCCCGTGATCTTGACAATTAAGACTCGAGGGTAAAAAGTTATGTTTTCCGATTATACCGACTAAGATCTAACATTGAGGCTTTAAAGTTTATAATTTTTTTGTACAGATACTTGTTTTTTGTGTGCAATAGTGTTAAAATCTTTTTGCAAGCAAAAACAAGGGTTTTAGAGTAAGCACACACTTTGAGGAGGATGTGATTGAAAAAAAAAAAAAAACCTTACTCATTTCTACATTTTTTTATATTGTTTGTAATAGTTCACTTGGTTGAAAGTTAATTTATTAAAATAGATGTCTTGAGTTCAGGTATTTCTTTTTGTAAGTGATTTTTTGAAAAGTGCATGGAAATGTTAGTTGTAAGATAACTTTATTATAAAGTGCATGCCACTTAAATTATCAAATTGAGTAACTCTATCATGCTATTGATGATGATGATTGTTAACGTTCACTGAGACCAGATTTGGTTTATTATACTTTAATAAAGGTAAGTAATTACTTGGTTTTCTTCATAATTTTATTTTTGTGCTAAAAATGATTTAAGAGAAGCGTTCCTAAATCACCATAGTTTTGATGAATTAAAAGGTTAGGAAGGTGACGCAGACCCCCTACCTCGGCAAGGTCCTCTGACCTCCCAATATCAAATCTTCACAAACCTGAGTCGGATTAGCCCTTCTAATTCCCTGTTGGGATCTCCACAACCAATATCCATAGGTCCAAATGAAAAATTCAGCTCGCGTGTACAAGCACCAGATGTGAGATTTCCCTCAACGTGACCACTACCCGTGACTACAAGTCTAATCAAAAGGCACTTTGCGTTTCGGCATTTCGGGACTTCTGCTGGAACTCACCCTGACTCCACCGATCTCTGAAATCCCGATAAGGGCTTAGCACTAGCTAGCTCCTCCCTTAAATTCTTCCTGATGTGACCTTCAGCTGTGACTCGGGGTCCATCTCCCGAGCGTGTCAGGATTTCGCGTATCGGGAACTCCCGATGTGATTCACCTCCGTTCTCATGAAATGTGAACCCGTGATGACCGTGATGCTAGATCGATGGTCTATGTTTCCCCTACAATCTGACGATCCATATCCTTTCTTCGAGAATCGGGATTTTGCGACTCGTAACTTCCGAGAGCAGCTTCCTTCGCACTCCCGACTCCCTAAATGTCAATATTTCAAAACGCCAAATCAACGAATCACACTCATCTGTATCTAATGACCACAATCAAGTCGCGAACTCAGGCCTCACTAATTCCTAGAATTTTGTACTTTGAAATTTCCCTCCTGCGAGTCAGCGAAATGATGATTTGCTGCCACCTATTCTCTGACGATGGATGGTCCCGATGGTTTTGGGAATTCACGTTTCACGATGTCCACTCTCCTGTCTGCCTTCAAATGGTTAAGGTGTGTGCACCTTACCTCTATATCAACGAATGTTGATCCACGCGCTCAGATCCAATGACTCAGATCTGATCTTCTCCTGCGCTCACTTCTCCTCTCTGGACGTGGATTCGATGGTCTAGATCACTCCTCTGCAGTTGATCTAATTGTTGTCGATGCTCCCCCTCCTGAGATTTGGATTTCTTCCCCGACTTGGAAGAATTCCTAGGTGTTAAAGGCTTTAGCCTTCAACCTGTTTCCTACGAGCCCTGTAAACTTTGGGTCTTGACTTCCTCTTTCCCTCCTGAGCTTTGTCAATGAAAATTGATCTCAGCCCTGTGCACACTTGCACTCTATTTGCAACTTTGTGATATCTCTCATGAGCTTGTCTATGGCTTGGACCTCGAAGTGTCTTTCACATCTACTCCTTTCTACATGAACCTTGTACGTGAAGGTACTATTCCTCCTAAGCTTACAAACTAGAAACAGTTCACTTCCCTGCACACTCCTTGTGCTCGACCGATATTCAACTAGTTGTCTTCAACACTCCTTCTAAGTGTTGGCCTGGTGCACTCCTTGCATAGGTATTCCTCTAGAGTGTTCAAAAACTCTATCCCCTTGAGCTTCAACTGCTCGGACCTCAGAGGTATTTGTCCCTTCTATCCCTCGAAGAGATGCTGGTGCCCTCTTGGTGACTTCTGCTCAAGCACTCCTTGCTAAGCTTGTAGAGTATTTAGTAACTCTGTAAGTTTCTTCTCCTAGACACTTCCCTTATCTCTGAACTCGAAATATAGTTCTTCTTGTGCACTCTTTGCACTCGATTGATGCCCTCCCGACAGAGCTTCACAAAATCTTCAATGATTCTATCTCTTTGCACCTTCCTCTGCACAGTCTCACCTCAATAGTATTTAGTAACTTTGAGGCTTCTGCTTTGAGTTTATGATTCCTTTGGTGTACCCTCCTGGCATGTTCTTGCCTGAATTCCACAAAACTCAGATGTGCACTCTTTGCATTGGCTCATAGAGTCTTCAACACTCTGTCATGTAACCCCTTGCATTAAGCCACAAAGAACCCATACTGAAATCAAAGAACTCTCAGACAAATAATTTTGTCTATCCTCGCAGATGGAACCTATCACATACATCTACAACATAAAATAACACACAGATGGCATTCATTCATAACCACATAAACACACAAAGAATCTCATGCAGGAAAAATTGCTCTTTGTATTAATATGAATGTTTGGTTACAATATGGGTGAGCTCGGACTGCAACAGAGTCTCGACTCTCTCTTTCTCCTCTTCTATTCTAATCTCATCTTCCTTGTCTAATGGATTCTAGATACAAAGATATTTTTACAAAAGAGGGGCTCCTCGAGCCTTTCCTCCAATCTACCTACTCTCATTAATTTACATTGAATTACATTCAATGGTTGTCTAGTCCAAATTAGATCTAGATCTTATCAGCCTATCAACCATTAAAGGCAACTCTATCGACAACCTTTACAAAGGAAACGATTTGGCTCTTCCATCCTTACAAACATTTAATTGCAATTTAAAATTTAAAATGAGAGGGCTAGTGCCTCTCCCTTCCTTGAATGTGCACTGAATGTGTTGTCTAGATTGTGCGTTGCTGGGTTGGAGTGATGCTCCTACATCATAAAGTCACTATTGTAACAAATATTTTTAATTTTTATCGAATGTGGTGTACACATGACATTATAAGAGAAATTTATTTTCATTTTCAACTCTTAGTGTCACAAAGATGAAAAATTATTTCAACCCATGATGTTATAGGAATTGTCTAATGCCTTGTTTCACTATATATATATATATATATATATATATATATATATATACTGCAACAACCTGCAGAGAGAATACATCCAAAAATTATTCATAGATGTCCAACTATAGAAAATATCTATGTTATCTATATGTCAACAACCTATCCTAATGATGTTAATAGGAAAAACTATCGAGTACTTCTTAGAAGTGTGTATTCTACAAAAGAAAATAACCTTACAAAACATGAAAATTTAGAGAAGGCATGTCTACTCACCACTTCTTCGGGTTTTTCATTTTATTTTTCTAGAGTTGACTTCTTAATTTCCATTAGATCATCAAGATGGTTCATTGTTGCTTCCTCGTTAAGCTTCCCACAATCAAAATTCATTGATTGGACCTAGTTTGATGCCCCTGAATGATCTCCCTTTCCCCTGTTAATCACCAAAGTCCGTGACATATTACACTCCACTTCCAGGGATTCCATTTGATTCTTATGTTGTACAAGTGTGCCCATAATTATGGATACCTAAGATACTGCATTATGTTCATTCCCATGAATCTTTGTATTTATTTTGTACATTGATGTTCTATTTTATTATATAGTTTTTTTATGGTTTCTTAATGTCCTCCTAATCTCTCTTGGATCCCAGTATTCCATTATTAGGAGATAGAGAAACCAAAGCACTCGTTTAAGAACCAAAAATAAATCCACATATTGACCCAACAAAGAGTGAGGTACGAAAGAAAATAAATAGAAATCTAAAATTACACACCAAAGGGAATAATGGGCCTTCAAAAAAGTGGGGAGAAAAAACCTCCACCCTAAGGATTAGTTAAAAAGTTGTATGTGAGACAAAGATAAACCAATTCCAACCAAAACCAAATAACCAAAGGTGAGCCCTCACTTTCTTAGAACCAAAAACAAAACTCAAATGCAACATTATAACAAATCTAAGCAAGAAAACACAAGAAATGAAGCAAATCTTAACCAAAAAAGATTCCCAAAGAAAAACTGAATTTTGTAACTATCAATTCTCCAACCTTGAATGGACGAGGCTCCTCAAATTTAAGTTTCCAACATCCAAAAACCAATGCACACAAGGATTTGGAAATCCAACTTTGCTTCCTCCATAGTTCCCTCAAGTTAATCCCACTATGACTAAGGATAATACCATTCTTGGATTCATAAATATGTGACAACAAAACTAAGGGTATGCAGAAATGAACCCCCCATATCATCTCATAACTAATCCTACAATAAGATATAATGATCACGCACATGTCCATGTGACACCATAAATCCTCAATACGTGGCTTAAACCTCATGAAAAACTATGGAATGGGTTGAGTGGCTTGATTTAGATTAATGCTAATAACCCATTCTTTTACGAGGGTGGCTTTATTATCATAATGATATGAAGTTTGATTGTTTCCCATAGTACATTGAAGAAGTTTATATTGGAGAATTCAATGACCTACTTTTTATCCCATTCAAGTAATCGACAACAACAATTTTGAAACCATTTTTTCAATAATGAGTTTAGAATCCCCTATGATGATTAAATAGTAAATATTATCTTCAATTCCTAACTTTATCCCTTGCATTAACGCATAAGATTCCTCTAAATTATTAGATGCAATGCCTAGAACCCAAGCATACATCAATATTATTGTTCCTTCAAGGATTAGTATATCCCCCACCCCTCCGACACTTTCCACCACATTCTAGATTATATATTGATAATATGGTGTGGGACCTTTTTCTCTACTTTACAATATTGAATAAAACAATGTTATGAAAAATTATAATATAGATCTAATCTGAAAAGACAAAGTGTAGGTATTTGGGTCCCTTTTGGTGCATATGTACTCTTCTTTACAACATTTTATTCCTATAGTTCTCTACATGGATTATTTTCATTATGTTACAAAGTTCAATTTTATATGAAAATACATTATAATGAACCAAAAGGTTGAACAAACCAAAACAAACAAAATTGGATATAAATATTGAGATTTCACTATTTGCACCACTCATGTTCTTATCAATCTTGGGACATGGACCTTCATTATATTCTCTAAAAACCATGAATATAATAATGGCAGACCTAGGTTTGTAGTGTATGGTCCAAATTTCCTTTTCTTGAGTGGAAAAAATAAAAACCAAGAGCTACAATGATACTTTTAAAAACAAAATCTTACACTTGTTGGAAACATTTCTAATAATTGTGAACATATATTATACATAATAATTGTGAACACATATTATACATAATTAAATGTTGTATTGCAATATACAAATAATGAAATTTGACTAAATATGAAGCAATTGTTTACCGAATTATATATCTATATGGTTTATGGTTGTTTCTAATAAAGGGATTATGGTGGATTCCTTCAAGGTTGAAGAAATATTTTAGGTTCTATTCATCAACTTCAAATACTCCAAGGAAAGGTGAAATTATTGATTTGAACATCCTTTTTAGATATTACTTATTCCTTAATTATTTACCTACAATATATGGTTGACTTCAATATTGATTTTTTTAAGGATTCATTGAGGTGGCTTGCATAATGATGTTGTACATAATTCAAAATGGATTGAAGAAGGCATATGAAATAAATTACATATTTCAATTAAAATAAGACATTCTTACACATTTACAAGACTTTATTCAAATTCATAGCTCATATGCTCAAAATAGACTCCACCGTTGAATTCCTTACAGAAAAAATGAGACATTTGACTATATATAAGCGTATGTTTCCTCTTTGGTGCCCAAGAACTCCTTCAACACACTAAACAAGACTCAAATATCTATTACATAAGAATTCATACAAAATGTGCTAATTCTCTCCTAAGGACAAGTTGATTCCCAACTTTCCTTATGCTCTCATAGAATTGGAGTTCTCTCCAAAATCCCCATTCATAGAACTCTCTTACTCTAGAATTATATATCTTTTACATGGAGGAAAGGGTCTTTTTATAGCCCTTTAATGGCATCGTTTGGTTACAAATATAATTAATACATAACAAAATTATTAAATGTTGATGGCCATTTAACAAATTGGGCATGGTGCATTGGTTAAGTGGCTAGAATATAGGGTAGAAGGTCACGGTTTCAAACCCACAGACCTTCCCCTTTTAGTATATGGTTACAACAATATATAAAACAAAAAACCAGTGTCATAAATTTGATTTAGTGCGCATTGAATATTCCAAGTTATTATGAACCATATAATATATGGTTCGTTGGTTATAGAACGATTGAGCCTGCGCGAATATAGGGATTGGTCCCTATTCATGTGATAAGATCGAGGGCTAAGCCCTCGACCCTTTTCCTACCGAACTTAAGAATGTAACAACTTAAAATAAATAATATGCCATACGAATGCCAAGTCACGTGCATAGGTGTATTGGTATGACATTGGATTTGTTGTTGAGATACCTAGGTTTGAGTTCTCTAGGTGCCAAACCAACATACATGCCAATGTATTCAGTGGTAAATGTTGAGAATTTGAAGCTTTATGAGCCTCCTATGATTATGGATGAAGATGAAAGTATTCAAGTTCCAACAGTTGATGATTTTTCTCTAGATTATTTGGATGAGTTATAGGAAGATGTCATTCTCTATAGAAGGATCAGAACTTCAGCGCGAGGTGACGTGGAATATCTTCAAGTTGGTCTTAAAGGAGTAAAACCAAGTAAATCCAAATGTATGGAGATCAGAAGGGTGAGTGAACTCTATCCTTGCCTAATTGTTGAATAAACTTTTGAAGGTAAAAAAGCCTCCCAATGGGGAGGAATGATCCAGGAGTATCTCGGAATGATCACAGAGGTCCAGAAAGATATGGAACATCCACAAAGGTCCAAAATGGGTCAAAAATGCTAAAAATTAAAGTGTCATAAAATCTCCCAAAATGGAATCATCACCAAGTCCTTGTCGTTATCTTTCTGATGATGCAAATGGTTCATCAAACAAAGCTTGTATGAAAAAGTTATTGGCAGACAAAGTTTTAGTCAAACTTGGTCAAAAGTCAAAGTATAGAGCAAATAAGAAGGCGACACATGGCACCACTACAGGGGTGACATGTGGAAACTAATTGAAAGATGAATGGGAAAAAGTATAGTGACAAGTGATCCAACCGTGCGATGACAAGTGGATCCATCAACTGTTTGAAAAGTGTCATTGGAAAAATCCTATGTGAGGTTTCCATGTGGCGACCTCCCATTGGCCCATTTGGTCTAGGTTATTTAGAATGCTATGGAGTCAATGGGGTTTGACCCCATGAGTACAAAATGTCTTTCAAAGTCCACTTTACCAATGTGCCACCACGTTATCACTTAACATTACTATGGAACATATTATATTTAATATGGTACAAGATTTCAAATGGGTGGCCAATGGCCATATTAAATGCCATATGACCCATCAAAATTCGAGAAAGGAGCTCAACATATATTCTAGTGGGAGTTATGTTGTATATATAGCATATATTTATATTTTATACCCACTTACCAAAGTCCACGGAAAGTTATATGTTATATAGAATGTTATGGAGTCAATGGGGTTCGACCCCATGAGTACCAAAGGTATTTCAAAGTCCACTTTACCAACGTGCCACCTGTAACAACCCCATTCGTTATGACAACACACGTCACCTAACAATTGCAAAATTTTTAATTTTTTTTGTAGGAAGGTAACAACGACACAATTAAGAAAAACAACTTGAGGCGCAAATCTCTTTAAATTCCGGGCACACTATTTAATAATTCATTAAATAATTAGAATCTGCGACGAGAGAAGTGACATATCTTCCGAGTCCTATATTTAAATCACGCGATCATCATGTCCAGGTAAACAATAAATATAATCATACAACTTGGAAATAAAAATAAGAAATGACTAATAACACTACACTAGTAAGGCATCCATCCATCTCCTACAATCATCAGTTTACTCTCCAATAGAACCTTTTTCTTTATGCCAATAATTTCCTACATTATGTTAATTCCTAGTTTAAGGCTACATAACAATTAACATTATTAAATCGAATAACATTAACAAGCAAATAATCCTTCCTTCAGTCATTCATGTGGTCGTTACCTAACATGTTTCTCATCAATCCATCCATATTTAATCAAGTAACCCAGTCCTCCAATAAAGGTTGACTGGGCTATTAGCAAATTCTAATAATACAAATAGCTTACATCACCATTGTTCAATAGAGACATAGAATTCATCAACAATGAATTAAACATAGTTTATAAATGATGTAGTGTTCCCAAGCCAATATGATAGGAACATCACAGTTTTGGTGCATTTTAAAAATTTTTCTGAGTGTGGTATTTCGTCAAACACTTTGTTGATTTACTTGTTTGTATGTGTTTTACTTGCAAGTTGGCCTCTTGTTTTCGGCCTTAGGGTTTATGTTCAATAATCACACATAGATCTGAATATACAATCAATGAAAGTAAAAGATACACCAAATATGGAACCAATAGCAAGATATGACCTTTATTAATATAATGAGCAAGAACCTGATACAAGAGTGAGGCCGATCTTGACTGCTCAACAGATGGCTCAAATAAGCACAATATAAGCTTCTAGAAAATGATCCAATAGAATACTACAAGCCTCTAAAGGCTGAATACTCAATGAAGGCCAATGCAATAATAGATCTGGGTTGTATGAAGTGCTAACCCACAAGCTGGAAGTTGCCACGCCCTGCTAGAACAATGAAGACCCTCAACAATTCGACCATGTAGCTAATATCCTCCAAGTACTCCAATGAAGATGCCAAATGGTATATCGGGTAATTGCAAGAGAAACCTAGGTGCTCAAAATGCCAAGATCCCTCTCAAAGCCATGGATCTAGCCTCCCTCCAAGAATTGGTGCACCCCCCTAGATGATTGAAACCCTAGATAATTTGACCTCTTTCCTAGAGACCTTCAAATCCTCCACCAAACAACTAGAATGATAGATCAAGACACATCAATGAAAACCCAAGTGGTGAAATCATCAAAGAACCTGCTAGACCCTTGGATCTAGCCACCCTCCAAATAATGATGTGCCCTCCTCTTGGGAAATTGTCCCACTCTCAATACAAATCAATCCTCCATCAAAATATCACTGGAAACAACCAAGAATGGTGCTATGTCACCTGCAAGGGAAACCCAATACTTGGAATTCCTGAAATCTCTTCTCCTCAACCAAAATGAATGATTCTAATTCTACAAGTGCATCCCCTTTGCTGGAAAACCCACAATGGTGTGCCCTCTCTCTTCATGTGCATGTGGCTGGTGTAGAACCCTCCTGCACTGATGTAGATATGAAATAGAATGGTGCGGGGGAGTATTGCATCCTCGAGACTAATCTTGGGACAAGCTAGGTGGAATATTTCACCATTGAATCATCCTCTAGGGTTTTTTAAGTCAAACCCCTTAAAACCCCCAAGGTATGGGCTCTCTAGCTAGAAGCCAGATATCAAAATGATAATCATACATGAATCAATGAATAGAGGCCCTTGCCTCTTATTTATACTTCCTGCATCCCCTTGTCTCTCCAAAGTGGCTTTTCTTTTTTAATTATTAATTAATTAATTAAATCACTTTAATTAATTAATTAACCTTTTTACATCTGAAAAGTGCCTTATCTCTCCTAGTGGCTTCCCTGGCCACTGAAAGTCACTTCTCATCATCCTATCCTATAGTCATGTTCCTCCCGAATCAAATGAGCTATTACACTGATAGGTTCCTCCAAGTATTGTGCCCAAATTGACATCTTGAATGAATTTAATTAACTTATAGCTCAAAATACTCAAAATCATGGAAATCGTCGGAATGCAATGGAACCAAAGCCAACCTATGTGGAATGGATCATAATGATGAAATGGGATGAGCGATGCAAGTCGGACCCCAAAATACCTCTCAATAATATTTGTACTCACTATAACCTCCATCTTTCTACTCTGGTCATCATAACCCTCTGTAATGTAATGATGTCCCAAAGTGGGGACATTACATTCCTCCCTACTAGAAAATTGCTTGTCCTCAAGAAATAACCAAATCCCCACAAGTATAATACTAGGATCCCATGCCCACCTGTGGGACACATAGTAGACCCCATCCAAAGAAAAACTATCATGCACTCTGCCCCCTGGGTCCAATATCAAGACATGAACTGCAAACCTTTGGGAAGCATAATCCTGAAATGTATCAACACCATGAAACTCCTACTCATGATTCATGGCCTCATCCCTGACTAAGTCCATCCTCCAAGATACTACCAAGATCAACACGACCTCCATCAACTGCTCATGTTGATGACATAATGAGGTACTACAAGACCTCTGTGAGTCACCCTCAACTGGTGTGCTCTCCTTAACACTGAAGCTCAATGGAAAGTCAGGACAACCTTCCCTGCAAAGGTCCACTCACCTATGTCAATCAGTGAAATTCTCAACCCTGCAATCCCTGGATCCCATGCTAGCCTCCGTCAAACATCACCATGATGACATTGCACTATGTTGACCATGCCTTACTGCTCCTTGTATATATATTAGATCCTCCACTCCTGGATCCTCAAGCTGAAGTACTTGTGGCACTTGGACCTGCTGTCCAGAAGTTGCATCTGTAAGAACATATCTGTGGAAGTAGTACCTGCCCAACCATCTCCATGCCCATTCATGATGATCAAGAGGGAGAAAATGTATCCCTCCTTAGGAAAAGTATTTGCAGGCACACTCCAAACCAACCCAAGTTGGAGTGTGTGGCTCTCTGGAACAACCTGGGTCAACATGATGTAAAACATCCTTCTAACAAAATGAACTCTCAAATCCCATGGAAAACTTGGAAGTTTATCACTTCCAGTCTCCGCTAGCAGCTCCTGTGTCAGATTGATCACTATCGGAAGCCCTATGTGCTCATCTGTTGTCACTTGGCCTATGATGCTCACCATCAAGCACTAATTTTGAACTGTCTGCCTAACATGGTTCACCTTTGACCTGTTGTATGACGTAAAAGTACTCATGTCAGGTGGTCTCGGCCTAGCCACTCCCCATGTCCTCAGCCACTGTCTATCTCTCCTCATGCTGTTGTCCATGATAAAAGTGTCGAGAAAGGATAACAAAGACATATGTAGCTGACTGTAGGACTGAAAAATACCACCTGCCTTGGTCAATCCCAAGGATTCAACCAAAATCACGTCTATTAGTACCCATGACAACTGCTCATTTGTAGTCATCACTAAACCCCAATCATCAGGTACAACCGGAACTAAATCCTCCAATTGTTGGTAAACCAATATCCATCCCTCATCTCCCATGCAACTGCTGATACAGTGAAGGTTCTCTCTCATAACCATGTGCTACTACAAAGGAGTTAAATATGCATGCTTCCGTAAGTGTGTCTCCTCCCTACAATCCAATACATCCATCTGAATCTATCTGCATGTCTCGGCATGTCTCTGTGAACTATCACTCATCACGGTATGCCCTTTCATACTCATTTCATCTCTTGTATGTTGTTGTTACACCATAGATCCTAGGTGTAATATTGGATTAACCTCTACCTAAAGGTCAACCACTCTCGGAACCCAAATAGAAGTGTCCTCTATTAATTGGTGCTCCTCTACTAGACCACCAACATCCTCTAGCAATGTGACTGGTTGACATATATGAGTATCCACAAAGATAGATGAAGTGGATCTTTGACAAATATCCTTAGGAGGATCCTTTGATATGGACTCTTATTCTTGAAGGCATATATGTGTGCTGCTCAAGAATCCTCTAGTGCTCTCCAACTCCTGAGTGAGTTTGTCCACCTCCGACTCCTGCTCCCTCAGAGCCTCATGATACACCAAGACAATCATCAACAGGTAGTCCCTGTCTATCAACAACTGTTGGTAGTCGGTCCTCATCACAGATACTGTCTCCCTGAGAGTATGAAAGTCATCCATGGCAAATTTCTCATCCGAACTACCATGTGTCACGGATGTCCTCCAACAGTAATCGACCACCAATGCATGTGTGTCATCAAAATGTCTAGTGGCTACCATTATCATAGCCTCACTAACTCTCAACTATCCTATCAAGTAGTGTGACTCTTGGTCATATTCATGCTGGGGTGCCACCTCATATTTCTCACTGCTAGTTCCAAAAATAGAATCCCCAACAACACTCTTTATAAAAGATGAAGTGTTGAACTACCCACTGTTTATTGTGCCACTAGGTCCTCCGATATGTCACTGCACCTCATCAATAGATGTTATCTCCCTCTGAATCACACTGTATCCTATATGAGCAACTGTATCCTCCTATTCACTCACCCTGCTACTACCAACTGCGCATGGATCCCATATAGATGTGTCTATACACGTGCTATGATCATCCTGATCAATGAAGAGTACATCCTCATCACTGCAGGTTGGTCCTAGAAGTAAGTGTCCCTTCAAGTTGTAAGTCTCCATATTCTTCTCAACTAATGGAGTCTCCAAAAGAGGTGACTCAATATCCTCATGCTAATAGGAATGTATGAGGTCCACTGTCTCCAAGTTATGTCTCTCCTCCTAGGTCTGGGGATCCATATGTCCATGGTGTACATCCCTCACACATGGCTCCTCCATCACATCTGAAATGCCACTGATATCCTCCTGTGACGTGGCTATCATGGGTGTCTGAAAAGACAACAAATGTGTCACGACCCTCCTAGGAAGCTCATCATCTCTTGGTGCTAACACGTGTGAATCCCCACTAGTGTCTCTACTATGTCGAGGTGTAGGGTCATCAACACCATGTGATATGTATGATGCAATGCAAGTTCTTTAATTTTGTCCCTCCGACTGTCTATCCACTACACAAGGGTCACCATCCTCCCCAAGAATGCCATAATCACTAATATATGCAAGTGTGCAAGAGTCACTATCCTCCTCAAGAAAGTCAAAATCCCTAGCCTCTGTACTAGCATCATCGCACTACTCCAAATAAGAATCTATCTCTAGCTCTGTGTCCTCACACACCTCATCCTCACTATCATAGTGTACCTCAATAATATACTTCTTACCCTTACCCATAAACCTATGATCTGGTTCCCAAGGCACCTTGCAACTATAGCAAAGTTGCGTGCTCGTAATGGGTGTGGCGTTTCTCTCTTCTTCCATCCATCTAGCTGCTCTGGCTCTCTTTTCCTTTGATAGGATGATCCCATGTAAAACATCCTCTTCGCTCCAACTAGGATTTCGTAAGGCTACATACTGTGGAAAGGTTATTTGAGCCCTAGTTTCCTTGCTAAGGCCAGAATGTTTTATCTCATAGTAAATTATCTCAAGGTATATATTATCCATTTCTCCTTATGGAAGACTCCTCTATGGATCTGCATGCATTTGATAATTCTCACTGGCTAGTAGGAATCTAAGCTATGATACCACTGTAATGTTCCCAAGCCAATATGATAGGAACATCCCGGTTTTGGTGCATTTTAAAACTTTTACTATGTGATATTTCATCAAACACTTTGATGATTTACTTGTTTTTATGTGTTTTACTTACAGGTTGGCCTCTTGTTTTCAACCTTAGGGTTTATGTTCAATAATGACATATAGATCTGAAGATACAATCAATGAAAGTACAATATACACCAAATATGGAACCAATAGCAAGATCTGGCCTTTATTAATATAGTGAGCAAGAACCTAGTACAAGAGTGAGGCCGATCTAGATTGCTCAACAGATGGCTCCAATAAACACAATAGAAGTTGCTACAAAATTCTCAAATAGAAGACTACAAGCCTCCAAAGGTTGAATACTCAATGAATACTAATGAAATAATAGATCTGGGTCATATGAAGTGCCAACCCCCAAGATGGAAGGTGCCACACCCTGCTGGAACACTAAAGACCCTCAACAATTCTGCCCTGTAGCTCATTGTAACATCCCGCTCTGGCGCACTTACCTAACTTATTCTTTGAGGACACTTGCTCGCAAGTGATCTGGATTTATATGATAAAACCTTTCTTTCATTATGATGCATTGAGTTATATGACAGGATGTTTTTACTACCTTGGTGT
>ML778997.1:38747-53791 GCA_009831015.1 Picea engelmannii
GCTATCCTATAGGGTGTGCTACGCACACTCCAGTTGATGATTGAGCCTCCACTTCATGAAGATCAAAAACATCAACTTCTCTCCATATATGACCAGTTTGAGAACAAAATGAAAGCGATCATGAAGGCCGTAATTGAGATTACAACCTCATAGGTTAATGTTTCCTTGAATGCGGGTTCCTCCTGTTACTACAAAATCTAGCACCCATAATGTGTGAAAGTGCCAAGCACAAGGTGTTAGTTTGTGTAACTATGGAAGACTACCCACTGTCACCACAATAGCACTTCCTCACTCTTTAGGTTGGTTCCTTTACAACTCAAGGGGGGTGTCCCTAGGGAAAATGACTAAGTCCAAGTAGGTTCCCTATGTGCCACAACAACGATGGCATTCAACCCAAAAACAAAAGCCGCCAAGTAGCCCGATGACTTGGCTCACCTCGCCCAACCATTCATAGACCAATGAGTCGCTATCCTATAGGGTGTGCTACACACGCTCCAGTTGATGATTGGTCCTCCACTTGACGAAGATCAAAAGCATCAACTTCTCTCCATATATGACCAATTTGAAAACAAAATGAAAGCAATCATGAAGGCCATAATTGAGATTACACCCTCATAGGATCAATGTTTCCATGAATGCGAGTGCCTCATGATACTACAAAATCTAACACCCCTAATGTGTGAAAGTCTCGAGCCCAAAGCGTTAGTTTGTGTAACTACGGAAGACTATCCACTGTCACCACAGTAGCACTTCTTCACTCTTTAGGTTGGTTTCTTTCTAACTCAAGGGGGGTGTTCCTATGGAAAATGACCAAGTCCAAGTAGGTTGATGTGAAAATATGAGGTTTGGTAGACCAATGTATTTGTTTGGAATCTTGTTGAAGTATTTTTTTCAAGTGGAGTTGTAAGGATGGTTCCAAATCAGGTTACACGTCTTCTTATGATTTCTTGATTAAGGTTTATTTGACTTGTTTCAAATTTGAATCTTAGAGATGTCTTAGTGTAATGTTGTTTCAGATTTGCATGTGAATTTAAGGAATTGAGCAAGTAAATTGATGTAAATGAGAAGTAAATGCTCAAAAATAGATTCTAGAAATAAATTATAGCAATAAGAAATGATGCAAAATGCAGAAATTTCTTGATGCAAAATTTAAATAGAAATTCCAGAATTTTTTCCTTAATATTTGAGGCTGAAATTTGCTCCTAAGATGAAATTTCAGGCCTTAAACAGTGTTGAAAATTAAGTTTTTTGCAATAAGTTAATTGTTGGAAACAGTAGTTAGATTAAAACGGAAAATAAATGTGATTTTCAGGATGTAAAATTCAGGGTTGCCTAATTAAAATGCAAATAATAAACTTCCTAGGCAAAATGCAAATGTTGAAATTAAATTTCTGAATGTAACAAATGTATACAATTGATGAAAATGCAATCAGAAATCTAAATTTGAATTTTCAGCAAACAAAAGTATGAAGGTAATCTAGTTTATAGTCTAAGTTGGGGATCCCAGGTCAACAAACTAACATTAGTCAGGCTATATTAACCTTAGACTATTGCTGGTATATCAACCTTATTCCTGGCAGTCCTGGCAATTCATAACTCCCCAATATTGGAGAGTACTGTGTTCTATTAAGCATATACTATTGCTGGTATATCAACCACATTCCTGGCAGTCATGGAAATTTGTAACACCCCAATATGGGAGAGCAATGTGTTCTATTTCCATCAGGGATGTGGACCCCCCACTGTCACTGCAGTTAGTGGATGCATGCTTGTATGACAGTGCATCACTTGAGGGTAAACTTAGACAAAGGCAGTACTTTGTTGCCGACTATATAAATGTATAAAACATCTCATCATTCAGTCCAGTCCTGTAATCAACATTAAAGGTCACTGATATTTCTTCTATTTTGAGAAGACTATGTTGCTAGAGAGGTACTGCTATTATGAGGGAAAAGACTCACCTTTTGCATGAAAATTTATCACTATTAGATGAGATGGGAGAGGTGCTGTTCTTCATGCAGTCATTAGCAGTGTGGGTGCTGTTTTGAGAGGGTTATGAACAACAGATTAGGGTGCAGGTCTGACAGCAGTTAATCAATGAGTTACATATCTATTCTGGGACTGCAGTAGTGCGTTCTACTAGCAGGAGTTAATGCATTATTTTTAGACCCATTCATGCATTGGATTTAAAGCAGTTGCGGGCACATCATGTTAGAGATATTCTGGGTCTTTTTCCTTGTACTAATTCCAGCATGCAAGGCACCAGGATTGGATGTGTTTGTCTTCAGTTCAGTATGCATGATGAACAAATACAAGTGGGTGCTGCACATATGATTGGGTCCTTATCTATTGTAAGTTGAAGGAAAGTGGGCTTTGCATGAGAGTTTGAGTTGACCTCAGTTCTGTTTTTAGTGCCTGGGAAGGAGCACCCAAGCCTTGGTTTCTTTGTTTGACTTTTCCACCTTGTACTCCTATTCTTAGCAGATATGGGAGGTTATTTTCAGCAGCATGAATTCATCGTTGGCTTGACTCTCTGTGCCCTAGTTGGAGGGAATTTCTCATTCTATTTTTGGTTTCTTTCTCATACTTTTCGTGGAACTCTCTTTTGTTCACTCCCATACTCGTCTATAAGAGATGGAGAGGTCGATTTGTTGAAGGTGATCATGATTTTTCTTGAGTCCTTTTTTTATCATTCTTTCAACTAGAGAGCTAGTGAGTGCATCCTCAGTGAGAGATTGATGGTCGCTTCTGTGGAGATGCCTTGATTGTATCTTGTTTTTAAGGCGGTGGTAAGGCTGCTGAGAAGGATCATGCCCCTCAGTTTCTTTGGATATGTAATTATAATCTCTGGAAATTGTAACTAGAATCTCTGGAAATTGTGTCACATCTCTGGAATAAAGGTGAAGTATTATTGGCGGCCAATTGTTTATTGTGGATGCATTAGTTTACTTCTAATTGTTTATTGTGGATGCATTAGTTTACTTCTAATATTCTGAATTGCATAACTTAGATCTAGCGTTTGCTTATGCAATTTTCTATTTCGCTAACTCAATAACTCTTTGGATTCAAGCACCACTCCATCTTAATTTAATAAATAAACTACATGTATTTCTCATTGTTATCACAAAAAATAGCACTTTTAGATTAAAGTCCCAAAGATAGGACACTAGTCTTGTGGAACTAGAAGGTTGACCATTGTCACCTCACCAATTCTCTTTTGCACTTTACATTAGGGTAAATTGAATCCTAACCAAGGGGGGCTTCCCTATGGGTTACTAAGCTTAATGTGTGTAGTAAAGTAGTGGGAGTATGAGGAAGCTTAGCAACATAAACTAAATGGACAAATGAGAATGGAGATGGTTGGAAAGTGGTGGATAAAAGGAAGACCAGTGCCTTTAATTGCTTGGGCAATGGGGTCATGTGAGTAATCTTAGAGGGCGGTTCTAAAGGAAGATTGAGTGGTAGCAAACAATCACTTGATATGCACAACTACACACCTAGCTCTGTTTCTTAATCTACAAGTGTGATGGTGGAGAGGGTCTATAAAAGATCTACTACTCAAAGCAAATTGCAAAGGTGGCCCCTACCAAAGACTATCTACAAACACATCTAGTCAAGTGATATAGAATGTGTAATGTTTTTATATTGAAGGTAAAGGATACAAAAGGGAGATAAGAGGGAGGAAACCATTACCCTAGCCCTTTCCAATAAGTTGAAGCACCTTTCCTTGGCCATTGACTTGCCTTTTGTCATCCATACACCTACAAACAAACTCCCAATTGTAGCATATAGAATTAATAGCCACACAAGAAATTACCTATACATCACTTTATTACTTGGACAAAGTAAAGACAAAGCTACTCCAATAACTTAGAGCTTCTTTTGTTTACACTAGAAACTCCTCTCCAATCCAAATCATGTTACAAAATGGAGAGAGAAAACCTCTATATAGATTTGAGTTCTAACTCCATACAATAAAAAATGAATTGTGCTCCTAGATCCATTAGTTTCTCCAAGGAAAAATAATAAGATATTACATTTTTAACTTCCTCAACAAACTTCTTACTAAAAGTAGGAAGTGGTTAGTTGAAATCCACTTTCTTCTCCTAGAAGAAACAATAAAATAATCTTCCTCCTCAATGAAAACAATATAATAAAGCTCTCATCCTAACCAACTCAACGAGAAAGTTTCAACAATAAATAAATTAATGAGTTAGTTAACGTCCAATCTCCCATGGTAGCAAGAAGGTAACAACCTCCTTAATTAATTTTCTCAAATAATCAAAGTTTGCATGAAGAAAAATCAACAATTCTGTTTGAAAGAATCGACCTCCATAAAATAACATCTTATCACATGCATCATTATGGCTTGGCTCCATGATTTGGTTGATTTAAGAGATTGTCCGATTATAATATGACTATCCCATGCAACGGTCAGCTTGTGGACTAGTTCGAATAGGAACGAGCCCTTGGTATCAAGATTACAGCTCTTTGAAAGAAGTGTTGGCAAACTCGCACAACGGCTAAAGAAATGCGGCTGTATATATCTTCTTTTCGACGTCAAAAGGGGCTCCACATATGATGTACAACCAACGACTCCCATTTAGGATGTTGGCTAGGTGATATGAGCTGGAATATAAAACAATACTTTGACCAAGCTTGAAAAATCGATTAGATGTAACGGTCCCTCCAATATTCATGGTTGATGGAAGCTTCAAGATAAATGACTTAGCTTTGGACCACGACTTGACCCCATGTTTTAGTGTATATGCATTGCCTTCCTCCAATCGACGATCTTGAAAACAATGGGCGATTTGTGCTGGCGACCTCATTACATTAGCATGGCGGCATGATAAGATATGGCACCCTTCGACGTGACACCATGCCCATGAACCCATGGATTTAGAAGGGGGTTGCCCCTTTATGTGTGATGTCACCTTCCTCTTTCGCTTTTCTCAACAAGTGCCTCCCCACTTTACATGTCCAAAAAGCTGATGAAGTAATAAAGTGGGCTAGACCATGGAATGATATGACTTTTTACTTTAGGTCTTCACAATGGAAAAAACTAAAACGGTGCATTAAAACCTTTATCTTGGTTTTAACATACGTTTTCATAGTAGTTCAAATGAAACAAAGGGGTGGCTCCTTTTCTCTCTTGCCCACTCCTATGTAAAGGATCTTGCACCATATGCCAAAATCACGTGTGAGTGCTAGGATGAACAACATAAGCACTGAGAAGAACACCGCCATAATCTTATGTTCCTCAGCCAAAGTGTTAGCATCATAAGCAAGCTGAATAATGATCATCAAACCGTTTAGGAGCCATCACCATCTAAATACCAAGGAGTACATCAAATGATCATGAAGAATGCATCATCAACTTAACCAAGACAAGCACCACAATGAGCCATCACCATTTAAATACCAAGGAGTACATCAAATGATCATGAAGAATGCATCATCAAAACACCACAACAATCCTCAAGAGAAGAAAATTCCCTGCTAGTTATCCCTGAAAAACCTGTCATGTAATGAGAATCACAATTTACCACTCATGTGATATGAGGGGTAACACTCGTTTTACAACAACAGTGCTTGCAGATTTAAATGTACAAATAGCGAATTTGCATGGGAAACAAGTTTTAAAATACAATTTAAGTGTAAATCTGCTTACTTTATCTAACTGTTCTCTCTTTTATGTGGGAATCTAATTTACAGCAAGTTGGTTGTGCAAATCAGTATTATCAAAACTGTTCTAAATCGGCCGGTCCCACTGGTTTTCGGGCAAAACCAGTTGGACCGGCACCCCTAAATCGTTTTTGGTCGGTTTGGTTCCGAACCGGCCGTTTTCACCGAACCGTCTGGTTTCGTACGGAACTGGCTGGTATCGTACGATGCATCTAGGACCTGTGGATTTCAAATAAAAAAAAATCTGAATTGTTTAATAGAGAGGGGCCTCCTAACTAACCCTAGGGACCAATAACTAACCATAGGGCCTATTACCTAACCCTAGGGCTTACTCAAACCTAGTAATTAATGGTAATATTAATCCTTTATCTTTCATTTTCATCCTTAAATTTTTAACATTACCATTAATTGTTTGAGGATGTTTGAGAGTGATTCCATCCTCATTGGACTTCATATGGAGAAAGTAGAATTTTAGGTCCCATTCAATATTCATCAAACTTAACGGTTTCAAGATTTCAAGATTAGCAGGGTTGCAACATTTCTGTTGCATTCTATCATGTATGAGGGTATAGAATTGACATTTAATCAATAGCACCAAGCCCTCAATGTACCTTGATGTTGGTGGCATTGATTGTTGAACTCTTTTGTCACAACCTAGTAAAAATGTACTCTTCACTCAAGTAAAATCACTTATTAGGTATGTTAAGCTTTTTTTTATCTTATTTTAATGCTTAGAGGGTGACACTGATGATGAGGATCCTAATATAGGTAATGATTTTGATGATATGTAGTTATTTGTTGTAACATGATTTTTTTTTGGACTCTAGAGGGCATTTAGAGCATCTTTGTTGATGTATTTTGGTTAAGAGGTGGATAACACTTGTGCTATTTGGTTAAATGTACTCTTACTTGCTATGTAAATGAGAAACTTTGCATATTTGTGTATAAATGATTTGGATTCATATGGATGTACATGAATATACATGTTTTTTTTCAAAATTTGAATATGTTATGTAGTTTTTGGTCCACCAGTTTTTTTTCCTGTTCGGTCTGGTTTCACATTTTTGGGGTCTGTTGATCGCCTATTCAATTAGGGGGTAAACTCCATGTACCATGAAGATATGCATCATCAGATGCAAACATGTTGAGGACTTTTTGGTTCTACAGGGCAAGTTTTGCTCCAACACACAGTTTTGTAAATGGGATTACCGCACCCTTGCACGGGTTAATATTGTAATAGGTCTACATGGATCATGGTTAGGTCAGTTGCCTTAGGATTTCTTCAGTAGGAGAGTTCCTTTCACTAAGTGTTTTTTATCCTTAGGAGGTTAATGTGGCCTAATCAGCCGGGTTAATCTCCCTTGAGTTTTTCATTCCCACTAGTAATAAATCCTCCAAAGTGGTGAAAGGCGTTCTAATGAAGTCATTCTTGGGTAGCTAGTGTTTAGGAACGATGTAAATGACCATGTAAGACAATACGCAAAAATTCGCGGAATTTCGTCGAGTCTAGCTAAGTTTTTTTTTTTAAGGTTGGGAATTAATTGATTAATTAATTAATCAATTAATTCTAGATAATTAATGTAAAACTTAGGTCCCAAGATTTTTGATAGGGGTATTTGTACTCAAAAGAAAGATAATGAGACCCCCTACACCTGTGGACCAAGTTTCAACTCAGTCGGATAGGTTTTGTTAGAGTTTTTGTCCACTTAGGAGTTTTTTCGAAAAACAACAATTTTAATTGCTAAACCCAGGACATGGGAAAATGTCAATTTTGTAATAATAGACCAAATAAGATAAAGTAAAAGTGAAATAGTATTGAAAAAAACTACCCTAACCCATCCCAACCATTTCCTAACCTTTTAAACCCCTTTTAATGTATTAACTCACCTTTTAATCTTTCCCATTGAAGTTCATGTTCCCCTTCCCACGTCTAACTTAATAACTCACATTTTAATTGAGCTGTGGGTCCCCCTTTCCACTTATGCGTTTCCCCTCACCCATACACGTCCTACCTTAGAGTGTGGACTCCACACTCCAAGCACACGCCCTCCACACTCTCACACATCCATCACACTTTCCTTTGGATATGCGACTCAACTCCACGTGAAGTTGGAAACTCACCCCTTAATTAAGTTGTGGGTCCCCTCTTTCCTCTCATGCCCCCTTCCTCCACCTCTCACATTTCATTTAGGCGTGTGCCATCCACACTCCCTCTTCATCCCTCACGCCTTCCTTTTGACTCATGCTTTTCCTCACTTATTCCTTTTAGAGTTAAGCTTTTCTTCTTTGAAAAGTGGAAACTCAAGCTTCAAAATTGGAATTTGCCTTGGATGAAAGCGTGGGTCTCTTCCTTAAACCTGTACGCCTCTCTCAGGTGGCCACTTTACCCTTCCAACTCATTTACTTACCATTTCCCTTCACCCTAAAAGTTCACTCTCTCATTGGTGCGTTTTCCCTTTCAGTTGTTTTTTCCTTTGGATCTTTGACAAGTGTTGAAGATCCAAGAGGGGTCTCTTGGTCTCCCAAGGCTATAAAAGAGACCCCTCACTCTCTCATTCATGACCTTTCATTATTGTACCGTTATGCTATTATTTTCTCACCATTCCACTCTCTCTCTCTCATTACTTTCACATTTGCTTCTCTGGTTTTGCTCTTGAAGAGCTTGTAGCAACATTGTTGCTACAACCTCTTCCCATTGGATAACAAAGAAACTGCTTTTGAGGACTCGGGGATTTCAAGATTTGTTCCATGTATTCATGAGGTGATATTGTTCTTTGCTTTCAGTATTTTGTGATCATTGAGTAACATAGCTAAGGTATAACTTTGTTTGCTTGGCTAGGTGGAGTAAAACTTTGTTTGCTTGCCTATATGCGTTATATTCTTGTTTAATACTAACTTTGTTGTATTATCCATGCATGCAATCCATTTATCTATTTGATCTCACGGTTTATTGAAGCTTGCAGGTTGCCTTGAAAATAAGTTGCTGGGATAGCTTCAAGGACAAATCTACCCTCATTCACTTACACTTCACAAGCAATTTTCTGTTCTTCTTTCTCATTCTTTCATATTCATATTTTAGTGGCTAACATGCTTAGATGGGTCAATTTAATCATATAAAATTTTGTTTTCTATATGTACGAAATTTTTGTTGAAATACAGGAATTTCATAACTTCTTTTGAGTGTGTTGCAGCACAAATCAACAAGCAATAACTTGCTGATTTTTGCAGATTCTTACTAGGACAAGAGGGCATGCTGCCCAAATTCGAGTACAACACACCTTTCCGGTACTCCTTCCAAGAGTGGTAACAATTCTTTCTTATTTCTCCTTCATTCTAAACATTGTACGCAAGCCCAAAGGAGCTATACCCAAGAGGCTTGCCGTCTTTTCTTTTTAGTCTTATTTTTTGCAAGTTTTAGTTAGATTTCTTTGGGTTTTTCTTTGATTAGTTTAGTTGGTTTAGATGTGATTTCTTACATGCATGCTAAAATAAGAAATAATCTAGAGTAGATATCACACCTAAATGCTAGATTAGAGCCCGTGGAGGCATATTGGATCTTTGCTTTCATGATTTACTTTGCATGCAAGTATCTAGTGCTTAACTCTTTATCTCATTCATGCATGCAAACATTGACATCTTAAAGGCTTAATTTATCACGTCTATTTTGCAAGTTACTTTAAGTTCATGTACTTTACATACGCAATTTAATAATCTAAGAACTTAATCATTAATTCCGGTTTTGGGTCCCCAAGGCCCTTTCCGGAAATTAAAATTTAAACTTGCAATCTATTGTTCAAAGGCCCCAGCCTTCATAATCTTCGGTTTCGGTTTCACAAGCATTTTCAGTTCTTAACTTCTAAATGCGATAGTTTCATACATTAATGACTTAATTTGCAATTTCAGTGTTTAAAGGCTTCAACCTCCATATTATTCAATCCTTCAGTTTTAGTATTTTGGCAACTTTTGAGCAAGCTACAAACACTCAAACAGACATTGCAATACTTAGCTCATAGGTCTAAAATAAATTAATTAGACTTAATAGGACACTATAACTCACCATCTTCGCCATTTAAAATGGGGTCGGAGGAAGGCAACAGAAGGTGCTAGGTCGGGGACGGTCTCACGGCACGCGACGTATTTTCCCGGAGTACTTTGATCTTAGGGCTGACCTGTGAAGCTAGGGTAGGTCTCGTTGCCTCAGTTCTTGAGCATCCAACAGTCACTTGGTAACTGGGGGAGGAGAGTTTTGGGTTGACACCTAGATAAGGCTAAAATTAAACACACTTAATCACTTAACTCAATCCTTAGTCTACAACATCGTCAATTTACATTTCACAGTTGCAAGCACTTAGATCTCATATTTACATTCATATGCAAGTCTTTTATATGTTGTAGAATAATTGCTCAAGTGGAACCATATCTCTTATTTGGAATACTTCACTTCTCAAGTATTTCATCTATCTTGTATCCCTGTATCTGTGGTGTGATCCTTCAAGAAGTGCGCATCCACCTGGAGGCATTCTCTTGACTGGGTCTTGAGTGCTTTGCATCTTTTGCCATTGATAGGCAGTCCAACATAATTCTATCTATTGTGAGCATGCTTGGCTTGATGTGTTGATGGTTGTTCATCTTTGAATATCTTCTTTTCCTGCACATTTCAAGCACTTGTTAATATCTTGTATCTATTGTATCTAGCTTAGCCTTAATATATATATCTTAGGCTTTCTTTTTGTATCTTGTATCTAATCTAGTTTAGCTTGTATATCTCATATATTTTTTTGTATCTATCTGTATCTGTCTTGTTATAATTTTGTAATCTTTGTAACTTGTAATTATCTTGTAATGAACATCCCCTTAACTTAGTTGACCCCTTGCCCAATCTTAGGCACTAGTCTTAGTTGCCCTAGGAAAATGTCTGACTTTCATACTTAGATAATTGCATCTTGCATTTGCTGCTTAACATCATAGGCTAGATTCCCCCTGACCATTTAACCAATTAAAACCAACTCCTAGAACATAAATGTTAATCTCATCTAGTAACTAGGGTCTACCCCCCTTGGCTTCCCTAGGAGTTAGCTTAGACGGAAGAAGTTCAAGTCAAAGTGACAGCGTGGACTTTGAACCTAGGCATTGTGCCTCTGAGGACACATTGAATGAGCAAGACTTAGCTCATGTCTGCAAGTGTGTATAAGGACGGCAACAGGGTCGACTGGACTTTGAACCTAGGCATTGTGCCTCCGAGGACACATTGAATGAGCAAGACTTAGCTCACGTCTGCAAGTGTGTATAAGGACGGCAACAGGGTCGACTGGTTCAGTCACCAGTTCGGTTCTGATAACCATGGTGCAGATCTGAGTTTGTTTTGGCAGGTTGGCATCTATATCTTGACTTAGATTAACCAGGAAGTCCCTCACGTGGTTAACACGCACTAGCCCGAAGCATAAAGGAACTGGATCTTGGTGACTTTGGTCCCATTTTTAGTTACCTTGTTACTGAACAGTTTTAAGTGCTAATACATCCCTTGTTACTGGACAGTTTTAAGTGCTAATACATCCCATAAAGGCCATTGAGCATTTATGAGGATCACAGGTTCAATGGCTAGTTTGTTAGTGGTTAGTTTGTTACACTTTTAAGAGTTTGTTATCTATTGAGGTACGGTTCAAATTTGATTATGATGGATCTCCCTCCTTCCTATCGCCTATAAATAATAAATCGAAGAAGACACAAAGCATATGTGTCTATTCCACAAATTCTAGATCCTCTTTTTTGTTTTTATCTTTTATTTGCATCACGTATCATGAAAAGTCATAACAAGAATGACATCTTCCTTTGCTGCAATCATACTCTGAATCCCAATCAGTGATATCAATGATGGCTCTCTTTTTTGAACCAAATCTGACAACCAGATTGAGGGAACATTGCATTTCCTTGATTATCTCTGCATTCTACTCCACAACTGTTATTATCTTCACTCTTTCACATCCACTTTTATGCTCATGCTGCTGCAAAATTTTTCTATGGTTTCTTGCTTTATCAACAACTATTATTAAAATTTCTTTAGCTCCTTCAACAGCTCCAAGGTTGCCAACTTCAGCCTAGGTATTGTTGTGAATACCTTCCATTTTATCAGCGTCATCTGTGTATACTTAAAACAAATCATATCTCTGCCAACACAGGGTTTCAACAGGCACCTCATCTCTTTGTGCCTTTTCCCCTGGCACCTCTTCGGTCTCACAATTTACATCATCTACCTTTACTGAGGTAGTTTCACTTTCCTTCTCAGCTGCAATGTCTTTACAGTCCTTTTCCCTTGGCGCCTTTGTTTCTTGGTGCAGTAACTGCATAAGACCAGCTGTCTTCACCTCTGTTGTAACTTTGACAACTTCATCTTCTTTGAGGTAATGCTCTTCCCTTAATACTTCTGTGCAGTCAGAATCTGTCCTAACATCTTCACGCAGTTGTATAGGCATCATACCTGCTAGAATGTCACCAGGCCACAACTATCGGCTTTTGGTGGCCGCCTCGCTTTCTCTTCTTCTGTGACCTTTTAATCAATCAGCTTGGTCCTTCCTTGGACACATTCACCCAATTCATCTCTTTTAGCTTCACTCTAACAAACTCGGTTACGGGGGAATTAATAATTTCCATAGACACCTCCATTGGTCATGCCTTTTTGCTTTGTTCTTCTCAGCTTTACAATCTTTATTGCTTTCCTCAATAGGATTTTAACATCACTGATGAATATGCAACACTGACACTGCAACTCTTCCAACATCCTCACTACCTCCGGAAATGTTTTCAGGTTCTTCTCCTTTCTCAGGCTCTGCAACTACATAGTCCTTTTCTTCTTCTCTTTGTTTAAACTCTTCTCATGCTGACAACTTCCTCATCTTTGGCCTTCCTTCACATCTTGAATTCTGGTCCTTGGCTGACTTCTTCCTTCTCTGTAATTCCCTTGGGCATTTCAATAAACCTTCATGCCTCTCTTCAGCTTCTTCTTCTCTGACTCATTCCTTTTCTGCAACATTTCTTTGGCTTGCTTATGTTGCCACTTCTTCCTTACGTTTTATTCTAACTCAACCAGCCTGTGCATCAATCTGACTTTATAGGTCGATGTAACCTTCTCAGCCACTTCTTGGTCTATGTGCAACAATGCATCTCTCTTCATTGATATTCCTTTCTTAGTCATTTTGCACCAATAACCTGCACACAAAAAAAACAACCTAAATTCTCCTTTCGCACTCAATCACTCAACTCTTGGACAGACCTTTACTATGCTTTATCTCAGATAATCACAATCATGCAGATATGGACAAGATCAGTCCTCTCAACCTCTCTTGGACGGATTACAACCCTCTCAATCATGACTCAATGATCCAATCAACATCTCTCACAGGAAAAAACAACTCTCACAGACTACACTCAAACAGCTTCACATGACCTTGAGGGTCTCACATGAAGCATCTTACGGTATTCTTACCCCTCCCAGCAATTATTCAATAATTTTCATAGAAGGAGCTTAGCACCAGAGCATCTCACCCTTCTTCTTTATCTAAGACACATTTGAATCAACTATACCTGGAGGGGGCTATAGAAAGCATCTTACCCCTCAAGAACTCTCGAACCTTCTTCACAACAATCAGACATGATTCTATGACATGAAGGGAACTCTCTGGGAGTATATTTTTCTCTTCTGCTATAATCGTCCAACTTCAAATCTCAGCGTTCCACAAAATCTCAACTTCATCCTTTTCAAAAATCAACATAAATGTCTTCAAACAATAACTCAACGTCTTCTCTGTGATTTCTCCCCTCAAGTTACAGCTTGATTCTTTTCTTCTCTTCCTTCAATCAAATCTTTCCTCAAATCTTCTGCCCACAAACCACAGCAAGTGTGCCAGGCTTTGATACCAATAGAATCACAATGCCGAACTCTGCTTCCAATTGCTCAACATAGTCTTTCTGACTGAAAAGTCCTGCAGAAAAATCACAGCTCTACAGAAAATAGACACCAGAAAAAACGGTAACAGAGAATTGAGTAGAAATCTCTACCATATAGTAGGCAACTCAAAAAAATAAAGAAAATATAGTGAAACCAGCAGCATAGCCAATTTTTGGCTCTGTCCAGAAGAGGAATTACATATCCAGCAAAACAGAGACTTTCTTTCTCTGCTTCTCTTCTCTATCCATCTCTTCTCCCCTCTTCCCCACCTTAAAACCTTCAACCATCTATACATCTAAAACGAAAAACAAACTACCTTAAATTTCTGGATTAATAGGAGCATTGGGCAGGGAATCTCTCCCCACAATCTTTCCACCGAAAATGACCCACTCATACATAAAAAAAAAACCTACATTAATTTATGGGCCAGACAGGCACCCCAAATTTCTGGCTTACATGATAGAAACCATCTGTTCATCTAAAACAGAAAAAAAACAAACTATCCTAAATTTTTCTGGATTAATAGGAGCATCGGGCAGGGAATCTCTCCTTAAAATCTCTCTACCGAAAATGACCCATTCATACATTAAAAAAATTTAAATTAATTTATGGGCCAGACAGGTTCCCCAACTTTCTGGTTTTACATAAGAGAAACCCAGCTGTGGGGCTCAAAAATTGCCCCCACAACTTTGCTGACGTGGCAAGCCACATGGTCTGCATGCATCACCAAGTGTCCCTGATTCTGGCTGTTTGTGGGCCTGCTATATCTGCCATTCATCACACACTACCATGTCCTGCGCTACCCGTGTATGTGCTAATATGAAATGACTTTAACATAATATAAACGTGCTAGCTGCGAGTCTGCGACAGATTTAACCCTCAAACAGTGAGCATAACCAAAGACAACATAAAAGAGGAAAAAAATGAAACCAGACATGTTGATGACTGGAGGGCATATATATATAAATAAAAGAACATAACCAAAGACAGAACATTAAAGAGGAAAAAAATGAAACCAGACATGTTGATGACTGGAGGGTATATATATATATATATAAAGCTCAGGGAGTTAGTTTAACCAGGTGTTCTCAATGTTTGGGCATTTGGCTTGTTAGTGGGTGCCCAGTGAGTGAGACCTAGTTCCATGTTAGTGGGTGCCCAGTGAGTGAGACCCATTATATATATATATATATATATATATATATATATATATATATATATATATATATGTGGTTTGGTGAATACCGAAAAGATTATTACAATTTCAATTTGCTGCAGGGAGGGAAAACCCAACAACAATTTCCATTTTTGAGAGTAGGCCATGCAGGTCATTTTGGTTTAGATGATTGCTTTATTTTTATTTTTGTTAGGTTCGTTTTGTGTGAGCCTGTGTGTTTCTTTTGGGAGGGAGTGG
>ML778997.1:71599-134604 GCA_009831015.1 Picea engelmannii
AGTTCCTCCATCTGCAATCATTACTTGAAACTCTGGTGCTGGATATACAAAGCAATTGAGAGCTTTGACTAATTTATAGTGAATGAAATTATGAGTACTGCCAGAATCAATTAGGACTATTACCTTTTTCTTTTTGATGTATCTTTCGATCTTGAGGGTTTGAGAAGTGCTAATTCTAGCCAAGGCATTACACGACATCGTGAGAGTCAACTCTTCCGACGAAATTGCTTTTACGTTTTCATCTTGAGATGGTTCTTGTTCTTGTTCTTCTTCCTCTTCACAATCTATGTAGAATAATTTCTTCTCACCACACTTATGTCCCTTACTGTACTTGCTGTCACAATTAAAGCATAGACATTTTTCTTTTCTTTCCTCCAATTGTTGAGGTGTCAACCTTGTAGGTTGAGGTGTTTTAGAATAAGGAGCATTGTTCTCTCTATAGATGTTAGGATTGGTCCTTCTAATAGCCACAGTCATATTTTTACTTTCAACATTTCTTGCCACCTTAAATGCATTCTCCAATGATTTGGGTTCCCAAAGGCGAACCTCATGTTGAATGTTATCCTTTAAAGTTCCTATGAATACATCAATCAAGTGCTCATCTGGAATATTGGTTACCTTTATATTCAATCTTTGGAAGTTCTCAATGTGCTCGGTAATTGAACCCTTTTGCTTGAGATTTATCGATTGGTTAAAGAAGGTATTGCTCCTTGTATCCTCATAGTGTGCTATCATTTATTCTGTGAAAATTGTCCAAGTGACGAGTGATTTGCGAGAACAAATTCATCGATACCATACAAATTGATTAGGTTCTAAATATAAAGAAGCAATTCGTACCTTTTGTGTATGTGGCACATTATGTAGATCAAAGAATTGCTCCATCTGAAGTATCCATGCGATTGGGTCCTTGCCATCAAACTTTTTCATATCGTTCTTAGGAACGTGGTTGGTTTTCAACCCAAATTTGGAGTTTCTCCATTCTTGATTCACCTTACTTGTGTCCTCATCATGAATTTCATGGGATTCATTTTCACTTTCAAGTGTCTTCTCTATTATGAAATTTTTCAATACTTCCATGATCTTCTCTTTTAAACCATCCATCTTTGCCTCCAACTTAGCTACCATCTCTTGTAGTTCATCTTTTGTTACTATCTTCTTTTGTAAATCATTTATGTCCCTACGCATTTATTCACCTTCATCAAGAGTCCAAGTAGGATTGTCTGGAGGCTTATTTAGTGTAGAAGTTCCCTTTTTGGGTGGCATGTTGGCCAAGTATCATATTTGAACCTTGATTTTGAGGTGGTTCTGCTAGACAATCTTTATTCTGTTGTATCTCCCAAGTTTCGGCCCTTCTGGGTATGAAACTTTCTTTTATGTAGTTCTCTGATATTTCTTCTCTGCAATGCCACATGTCTGATCAAAATTGGATGGACCAAGTGGAATTTACGGTAACTTCCTCACAACTTGCCACTTTTTGGCCTTTCCAGGAGATCTCACTTGTATAGCATGCCTCAAACAAAATAATTGATATAAAATTCTGAAACTCGTACCAGAAATACTACAGACTGTCCACGATTGAATGAAACAAGTCCCACTCAATTTGGATACTCTAGGAAGAAGTTATGATTGTTTTACCTGGAACACCTTCTTGAGATTAGTCAGATACCCTATCTTACACAGGGTGTATCTACAAATTTAAGATGATCCAGAAGTTGAACTTTTTACCACATATACCTTACTAATTTTTGTGAATATCCTCCGACATTTAGGGTCTTAATTGTTACATAAAAAAATTTATAGCGAAAATTCCGCAATGACTCAATTCATGATGCTTCTAGAACCCTATCTTGTACAGGATGTATCTTCGAAAGTATAATGCCTCATGAGCTAAAATTTTAACCCAACGTATCTTGATCCGTCTACTAAATATCATCCAAGCCGTTCCTTCTAAAACATTGTAGAAAAAGAAGTTATAGAAAAAATTCCAAGGTGTCTCAGATGTAGCAGCGAAACCCCAAGACTTTGAGCTATGATACCATATGTTAAGAACCAAATATCAATATAGCATAAAAAAACCTCAGAAAAATTACTCAACGCCTTGAAAAAGAGATAATTTCAGATAATAAGCCTCTTCGAGGGGGCAACCTCCTTTTACCCCACTTAAATGTTCAAGTACAAGATGATTCCAAATGAAAATGTCTCCTTGGTATATATAGGAGACTAGGAGGTATAATTACAACTAATGGAATAAAGCCGACATAAATAAAATAACATTACTAATGTAATATGCCCCAATTAAGGGGTAATGAGCCAATATTAGGGCTTAACAAATCATGTGGTGAAAAGCCTTCATAATGATGTCAAGCCTTTAGATCTTGCAATCCCGATTTATTATATTGAGGCATTTGAAGGAGAAATGAGGTATGCCTTAAGGGATAAGGATCCTCAAACTTTGGAAGAAACACAATCTACAACTATAAGAATTGAGAAGAATATGCTTGAGGCTAGGAAGTCCAACATTCCTGGTTTCAATAGAGGTTCTTCTTCAAAGAAAAATGATGAAAAAAAGAAGGATGAGGGTCAAGGATAATCAAGTAATGCTATTAAAGAATTGACTTAGTTAATTAAGCAAATGGAACTGAACCATACCAATCAAATCAATGCTTTGCAAAATAGATTGATCACTATGGAGAGGTCCCAAAATAATAGACAACAACACAAGCCAAATGATAAGTGGCCAAGAATACCTCCTCAAAATGATCAAAGGCCACCTAATCCTTTTGAATCCACCAAATTGGTAGAACATCGCTCTATACCTTATTGTAGGCCTTGTGGTGAGTTTCATGAGGAGTCAACTTGTTTGGTTTTCCTTGAAGAACGTGAAAATGATTATGGAAACCAAGGAAATGAACAAGTATATATGTGTGGTGAAAGATACTACGGTAGCATGTATGATTGGACGTGTTTTGATAGAAGTAGTGGAAACTTCATGAATGTTAATGTTGATAAAGCTACAGAAAAGTATGGGCCCAAGCCCACACCCCAACAGGTTGCAGAAATGGCTAAGTTCAGAGGCATTACATACCAAAGGAGTGGAAATAAAAGTCAAGGTAAAGGTCAAACTAGTGCTCCCAAGGTATCTCCTCCTAAGTGAAATATGCCTATTAATGAAGACTTGAATATTGACTTAGGTGGATGGTTGAATAATGTAAAAATGTTAGTGTCAGTGTCAGAAATTATGAAGATCCCTTCACAAAGGGAGAAGCTACTTAAAGCCATAGATGAACCTCCTAAAAGTATTGTTGAGAAACAACCAGCCGTGGCTTACCAGGACGCACCAATAATTCTACAGAATTAGGATAGGAAAAATGAAAAGAATTTGTCTTTCTACCTTTCTCTACTTGTGAATGATAAAGTTTTACACAATTGCATGCTAGATTCAGGAGCAAGCTCAAATGTTATTACTAAGAAGGTGATGGAACAGTTAAACTTAAGAATATCAAGACCTTACCATAACATTTGTGCCTTGGATAGTCAAATGATTGAAGTGCATGGATTGATTAAAGGTTTGCAAGTACACTTAACAATGTTTCCGGATATCATGTTTGAGATGGATATTGTGGTGATTGATGTTCCGAATGTTTGGGGAATGTTGTTGAATAGAAAGGCAGTTGGAGATTTGGGTGGTAGTCTACAAATGGATCTATCTTATGCTACTCTCCCTACCCCAGGTGGAAACACTTTTAAGTTGAATAGGGAAGTGTATAGAAAGTATCATGTTGAAGATTCCAAAAATCCAAAAAATGAGTTAGAGTGGAATGCTGAGGGTCTTGGTAACTATGCCATCTTGTTTATTTCTATTGTGCCTTTTGAAGAGACAATTCAAGATAATGAGTTAGACAACGTATGGTACTTAAATTTTGATGGTGCTTTTTCTAGAGAAGGAAAAGGTGTTGGAATTGTGCTTCAAACTCCAACCGGTGAAGTGTTGAAATTTGCTTATAGATTGGAGTTTGATGCAACCAATAATGTGGCTGAGTATGAGGCTTTGCTCCTTGGTTTGGTACTTTGCAAGGATAGAGGTGTGAAATGTCTAAATATTAAAGGGGATTCAGACTTGGTCATACAACAGTTAAAGAATAAATTTGCTTGCAAGTTGAAAAGATTAAAAGGGTATAGGAATGCAATTTGGGACTTAATCAATGATCTAGATGCTTTCAACTTAATTATTATTCCTATAGAACAAAATTCAAAGGCAGACGAACTTGCAGTAGCTGCTTCCACACTTCAACTTCCAGATGGTTTGATTGATGAGAATATTTTAGTGGAAGTAATTTTTCGGCCCTCAGTTCCTAATAATGTGGATCATTGATAGGTTTTTGATGATAACAAACATGTGATTAAATTTTTAACTCACATGCATGAGTTTTCAGATTTGGACATCAACATTAAAGAGGAGGGTTGTAATTATATAGGAAATGATGATAAAATAAAAGCACCCCTAGGCGAGTTGTGTCCTTAGAAAGGGACTTTTATAGACAAGATGGTCAGAAACAAAAAAGAAGAATCAAAGAAAAATCTATGTGACCACTTGGAGATTAATATTGGAACAAATGAAGAGCCTAGGATGATAAAGATAGGCAAGACTACCCCTATAGAAGAAATGATTGAAATTGTCAATTTATTAAAAGAATATAGGGATGTTTTGGCTTTCAGTTATGATGAACTCAAATTCTATAGGGAGAATGTGATTCAGCGTGTGATTCCTCTCAAGGAAGAAACTAGGCCCTTTAGATAGAAGTTGAGACAGTTAAACCCCAAGTTAGCTCCTTTGGTCCAAAAAGAGTTACAAAAAATTTTAGAGGCTGATATCATTACTCAAACTAGACATTATTCTTAGTGTTCAAACTTGGTTGTTGCTAGGAAGAAGAATGGAAAGATCCGGATATGTATTGATTTCAGGAATTTAAACATTGCATGCACAAAAGACAACTACCCTCTTCCCAAGATGGAAACTTTACTTCAACGGGTCACAGGATCAGGAATGATTTCCATGCTTGATGGTTTCTCAGGTTATAATCAAATCAGACTTAAAGCTGACGAGAGGCATAAGACCACTTTTACTACTCCATGGGGAACTTTTGAATATCTCAGAATGCCATTTGGTTTATCAAATGTTGGAGCTACTTTTTAGAGAGCTATGGATTATGCTTTTAGGGGGTTGATTGGTAAATTGATTGAAATATATCAAGATGATTTGATAGTCTTTTCTAAGGATAAGAAAACTCACACTAACCACCTTAGGCAATTTTTGGACAGATGTAGAGAGTTTGGAATTTCTCTAAATCTTTCTAAGTCAGTCTTTGGGGTGACTGAAGGTAAATTATTGGGCCACATAATTACAAAAGATGGGGTCAAGTTAGACCCAGAGAGAGTTGAATCCATTAGTAAAGTTCATTTGCCTATGTCGAAGAAAGCTCTCCAATCCTTCTTAGGACAAACCAATTTTGTCCATAGGTTCATTCCTAATTATGTTGAAATCATGAAACCTATATATAAGCTACTTAAGAAGGATGAAAATTTGAATGGAATGATAAAAGTAAACGAGCTTTTGAAAGTATAAAGACTGCAATATGTGAAGCTCCTGTCCTTATCAACCCTGACTACAATAAGAGTTTTCAGATTTTCTCATTTGCTTCTGAAGACACTATTGCTGGTGTGTTGCTTCAGAAAAATGATCAAGGCCATGATCAACCCATTGCATATATGAGTAGGGCCTTGCAAAATTCAGAATTAAAGTATCCCATGTTTGAAAAACAAGATTATTCCTTAGTCAAATCACTCAAACATTTCAGAGTCTACATCAGATATTCCAAAGTGATTGGTTATGTTCCTAATTCTACGGTTAAAGATGTTTTATCTCAAGTAGAAGGATTAGGCTCAATGGGTAGATGGATTACTAAGATCCAAGAGTATGATTTGGAGATGAAACCTACAAAATTGATTAAGGGTCAAGGCCTAGCTAAAATGTTGACGGAAAGTAATGAGAAGGCTTTGGATATGGTCTACCAAAGTAATGATGAAGAATGACATCCTAACTTATTGAAACTTGAACAAGTTGAGTGGTACAAAGACATTATCTTTTATCTTAAGAATCTAACTTGTCCAAGCCATCTAGTGGGACATAAGAAAATGGCTTTAAGGTTAAAATCTTCTAAGTATGTCCTCACTAGAGATGGATTAGGATGGAAAAATCCTGATGGAATTATCCTTAGATGTGTGGATGACATTGAGTCAAAGAAACTAATGGATGAATTCCATGGAGGGTTTTGTGGTGGACATTTTGTTGCTAAAACTACTACCCACAAAATCCTTAGAGCAAGATATTATTGGCCCACGATATTTTCAGATGTTCATCAGTTTGTTTGGAAATGTGAGCCATGTCATCTTTTCACCGGAAAGTAGAAGTTAGCAGCACTCTCTTTGCAACCAGTTGTGGTTGAAGCACCTTTTCAACAGTGGGGTTTGGACTTCATTAGGAATTTTAATGATAATTCGAGTAATGGTTATTCATGGGTTATCACAACAACATATCACTTTACAAAGTGGGTTGAAGCCATTCCCAAAAAGTGAACAACTGAAAAGGTAGTGATGGATTTCCTAGAAGACGTAATAATAACTAGATTCGAGGTCCCATCGAAGATAGTGATAGATAATGCCAAGGCCTTTTTTTCAGCATAGATGTCTTCCTTTTGTTTCAAGTATGGTATTATCTTATCACATGCATCAGATTACTACCCCCAAGGAAATGGTCAAGCAAAATCAAGTAACAAAAACTTAATGACCATAGTTAAAAAGATAGTCGGTGAAAATAAAAGATCTTGGGATAGTAAAATCAAGCATGCATTATGGGTTGACAGAATAACAAAGAAAGCATCAACTAGAAAGAGTCTGTTTGAGTTAGTGTATGGATTGGAGGCTAGGTTTCCAATGCACCTTATACTTTCTACTTATGGGTCAGTTAAGGATGTTTCCACAAAGCAGGATGCAATTCAGAACATGGTCAATCAGATCATTGAGTTAGATGTAATTAGACAAAGGGCTTATGATCATAATTGCAGAAGTCAGAGCAAGATAAAGAAAGCTTTTGACAAGTCAGCCAGACAAAGAGATTTCATAGTTGCAGATGCAGTCTTTTTATGGGATAAAGGCAGAGAGAAACCTTTAAAGCACAACAAATTTGACAACTTATGGTTGGGTCCATATTTGATCAGAGAAATAGCAGGGCCGAATTCTTTTCATCTCAGCCATTTGGATGGTGAGCCCATCAGCATTCCATGGAATGGGCAACAACTCAAGCTCTTTTTCAGATGATGAGGCAACTTGGTGTCCAAAGGGACACCCTCTGTAACGTATCTCTAACTTTTCTCCTTGTATTTAAATTTTGTATTATTTCATTCATTATGAAAATATGTACTTAGAATTTTTCTGTACCATAGATTTCATTTGTTGTAAATTAATGATGTTGTCCTTTAGTTATTTCATTTTGTAAATTTTGTAAATAACATTCGTTTATTTCATTATGTATATATGTATTCTTATGTTGGTTATTGGTGAGCACTCTGTTTTGTAGGTGCTGGATTCTCGTATGATCTCTGTCTCATGTGAGAAGATCGAACACACGTCTCCATGTGGAGCCAGATGTTGATCGCCTCTCCAACATAGGTGGTCAACTCCATTTTCCATGAAGAGATGCATCATCAGATGCAAATTTGTTGAATACTTTTGGTTCTACAGGGCATTATTGGCCCCAACACTTCTTTTTGTAACTAGAATTTCCGCACCCCTGCGTGGGTCAATAATGTAATAGTTTTGCATGGATCATGTCTAGGTCAGTTACCTTGGGATTGGTTCACTGGGAGAGTTCCTTTCACCGATGGTTTTTTATCCTCATGTTATCAATTGGACTTTTTAACTTTATTGATTTCCCTTGAGTTTTTCCCTCACACTTGCAATAATTCCTCCAAAGTGGTGAACGACGTTCCAGGGGGCTTATCTTTTGGTAACTATTGTTAGGAATCATTGTAAATGACCATGCAAGACATCTTAGAAAGTTCCATGGAATTCTATCGAGTCTAAAGTAATTTTTTTTAATTAATTAATTTTTAATTAAATTTCCCTAAGTTTGGAGGTTTAATTATTTAATTAATAAATTATTTTTTAGCAAAAATTGTAAAAACTATGTCTTTGGACTTTTGATAGGGGTATTTGTGCTCAAAAGAAAAGGAATAGCACCCTCTACATCCATGGACCAAGTTTCATCTCAGTTGGACAAGTTTTGCTATGGGTTTGTCCACCTGGAGTGTCAGTCAGTCAAAAACAACAATTTTAATTGCTAAAGTTCAAACACGACAAAATTGTAAAATTGTAATAATGAGTTAAAAGGATGATTGAAGGTGGAAAAAGATAAGAGAGAGGTTTCCTAGCCTAAACCTACCCACCCAACATGTTTTAACCCTTTTTCTCTAAACCCCTCACACCTCATCCACTCAAACTCTCACGCCCTCCTAGGGAAGTTACACCCCCCTTATGAGTAAAATGTTAGATCTTGGGTTTTCATTGGGTGTTGGGCCCTTCCCTTGGTTGGTGTGCTCTCCCTTATCCCCCACGTCACCTTCTAGAGTGGATCCACTCCACTGCCCTCATTTATTGCATCCATTTCTTTGCCTTTCCCCCAAGTGGTGCATCGTCCTTGAGAAGTTACCCCCCCCCCCACTTGGAAAATTCCAAAATAATTTTTAAAAAATTATTTAAATCTCTCCATTCCCTTAGCACATATCCCATAGCCTCCCACTACCTTTTGCTTGATCCCAACATTTTCCACACCCATCTACACCCTAGATCTATGATCTAAACCCTAGATGGTGCGCCCTACCCTTGGGATCTCATCTTGTGCTTGGTGGTGGACACTTGGCATTGATCCAAGAGGGGTGAGTTTGTCTCTCCAAGTATAAATAGATCCCTTTAATCACTCCCAACTCACCATATCTTGAGCTATTGTTATGCTACTTGATTTTCCTCTCTCTCTCTCTCTCTCTTCTTGATTCATCTTCCATTCTTTGGCTCTTAGGGTTTTGGAGCAAGTATTTCTCCATGATCCATTTTCTTGAGTAATAATAAAGGAGAAGTTTTGGAGGAATTTTGGAAGAGCAACAAGTATTTTTGTTCTTTCAACACATGAGGTAAACTTGTTTTAATTTGATATGATGATGGCATAGGTAGATCTTAGGTAAAATATTTTATTTGAGTAGGTCTAACAAATAGTAGTCTTGTAGATATATATATGTTGATTAGCTAGATAGGGTGCAAGTATTTCATATTATTATCTTAATCATCCATATTATCTATTGTATACATGCCATTGTGTTAGATCTTGCAGGTTTGGCTTCAAGGGTTTCATTGGGAATGCCTCAAGGAAGAGTCCTTCTTTGAGACTCACATAAACTCCTCTCTTTCTCTATCTATTGCTCATTCTCTATATTGTAGGTTTGGCTTCAAGGGTTTCATTGGGAATGCCTCAAGGAAGAGTCCTCCTTTGAGACTCACATAAACTCCTCTCTTTATCTATCTATTTCTCATTCTCTATATTCTCTCATTCCATACATATTTTCAGCTAGCTTAATATAGTTTATTGGTCTTCAAAATATAATTTTTTCACTAAAATTTCTTTAAGATTTTTTTTTCCCTAAAAGCGAAAGTTTTTCTTCACTTGTATTGTTGTGTGTAGCATTTCCAACAAGTATACCTTGCTGGTTTTTGCAGGTTTCAGATCTAGTTGAGGGGGTTTGGCTACTCAAAAACGTCCACACAACACTCCAAGACCCTCCTACAAGTTGGTAGCTATTTCTCAACCTTCTCTTTCAAATTTTAGGGCTTCTTATGCATAGATCTACTTGTTCTCTTGCAGATTTAGTGGCTCATTGGTTGGGGGGAAGGAGTGGTATGACCTCCTCCCATGTGTGAGCCTTGGGTAGCTTAGGTTAAGTGTAAATCTTACTTTGTTTTTGAGTTTTTGAGCACTTCTTGAGCTAGGACGCGGGGTTTGGTGGATGTTGGGAATCTCCCAAACCTAGGACCTAGGGTTAAAGGTTGGTCTTGCTTAGTTGTTTTCTTTTTTCTTTGGCTTGTCCTTCTTGCTTGTCCTTCCCTCTCATTTCCCAAGATAAATAATCTTAATAATTGCCTACCTTTTGGGAGAGGAATACCCCAAATAGCAAGGCTAGGGTTTAAATATGTGTTGTTGATCTTTTATGCTTTATTGGATTAAAATTTTCTAGATCTAGATCTCACACATACTAATCCTTAGTTTAAGCCTATTGGGCATAATCAACTTAGTTGGATTTACTTGCATGCTTAAGCCATATCAAGATTGATCTCTCTTTTACATGCTTAACTCTAACACTTTAAATGCTTAATGCTTCAATAGTTTAGTGAGTGGTTTCCCTTTTTCATGCTTTAACATCTTAAGTCCATTTGCCAACACACTTGAAGTTAATGTTTTTTGGGATAAGTTGATAATGTAGGCATTTGCTTAAATCTTTCTTTTTCTCTTCACACTTAATGCTTTGATCTTAATACTCTTAACAAACATAAGATAAGTGTGATAATATTTTATATCTTGTTGACAAGTTGTCCTTGCCTTGTGGTTTAAGTTTCCTTTCTTAGCAAGCTACATATGTTAATGGTCTAGTTCATGGTGATAAATAAATCTTTATTTTCAGCTATCTTTCAATGCTTTACATGTGTTAATTCTCCTTATTTCCAAGCTTAAGAAACACACATAATAAGTTGAAGTGAGTTTCGGCCTTGGCAATAAATCACACTTTTAAGGCACCTTAAAATCATCAAAACACTTTAAAATACACCTAAAAGTCTACCTGATTGATATATTAACTTAATAGACTTAATGTAACACCCTGTTTCCCCCAGTTTGTAAAAATAATTGGACTGGCTAAGAACTGTGGCAAACTCAGAAATGTGAATATGTGATGTGAATGGACCTTGTGGAAAAGGTCGATGAATGTGAATAATATTATGAATTTATATTGCAGGACTGCTGAGAGGGGATATGCTGAAAAAGAGACCACGATGGCTACAGAAAGGCGGTGGAGGGCACCTGGAAAGGTGGCGTTAACATTCATCGACAATCGATACCGTATTTGGACTCCACTGGCCCGGAGAACCAAAAGAAACTCGCTGGCCCCGAATTAAATGCCTCACAGGCTGGTAGGTAGATGGCTCCTTAGGAATTAATGAGGGATGGGGAGGTGAACCGACCACCCGTAGAGCCGTTAGACCCAACCAGCGCGAGGGAAATCGCGCCACACGCAACCTCGCAAGAGGATAAGGCATGGGGGAGAAGTGATTTGGAGGGGGGGGGGACGCGAGGGGAGAACTTTGGGATATGCAGAGTGAGTGATAGCAGAGAGGAAGGAGAGTAACCTTCGCTCCTGGTCACTGGAAAATAGAGACGCAGTTTCACAGTGTCGTGGTCTCAGCTCGAGGGTGGCTAGTGGTAAATCCGCTGGGAGTCACTGAGCCTACGGTTGGGTGGAAACGAGCACCCCTCTCAACAGTTGCATAACCCCTGGTGTTATTTCTAATAAGTGTTTTGCCTCTGGCATCTTGATATATATATATATATATATATATATATATATATATTCTGACATTTATGTTTATAAGTTGTGAAATGGTGAATGATTTCAGAGTAGGAATGTCTGTATGGTGTTTTGATCAGTACTGGTAGATGCATGTTTATAATGAAAAGACTATGTATGGATTATGTCTTCATAAATCACTATCCTTATGCATACTGACCTAATTCAGACTGCATGTCTGATTCGTGGGAGAAAGGTACCCTTATCTGCCTCAGATAGTACCTTGGGTAAAAACCTCCCCATAGAGATACCCTCCTTGAAAATCCCATCAAGAACCGGGAAAGAGAATGTGAAGGCACAAGGCCTTAGTAACCCTGTACGAAGAGGAACAATCCTCTTGAAAACCCTATATGGTAGCATAAGGATGAAGTATCGAATCGACGAACGAGATTCCGTCGGGAGATCTGTGGTCACTCACGACCGTCAAATCGAAAGAAGAAGATGGAGTGTTAAGTGCCTTAACCCTGATAGGTATTGATCGACGAATGAGATTCCATCGGGAAAACCTATGGTCACGCATGACCGTTAGATTGGTAGGAGTAAGTAGGGTGTTAAATGATTTACCCCTTTGTTTTTCTGTGTTTTTGTGGGTAGCGAAGAAATCGGGACCGTAGATCCCCAAGGTCCATGGGAGTATCTGGACCGTTGATTTTTCCACGTCCAGGAATTCGTGGAAGAATGCATAGGTAGGAACCAATCTGAGCTATCAGATCTCGGCTGGAAAACCCGACAGCCGTTGAATCTGTCAGGAGATACCCGAGGGTTAAACCCCCAGTGAATAGGGGCGAAAACCCCGAAGTAGATCAGGACTTTCCATGGTGGAAACCCCGAAGTAGATCTGGACTGTATGATTTAATGAGGCTATGTGTCAAAAGATTATTCCCATCGGGAAACCGAGAATCGAGAACTCGGGAGTCCCATGGTCGAGAGTTCGGACTCTCGTGATGATAAGTCCTGATGAACGAACGAGACTCTTTCAGAGGATCTCAGGGTCTATAACAACCTTCAAATGTGAGGAAGAGATGTTGGCTTTAAGTTGGGGCGCAAATGCACATTAGGGTAAGTACCGAGCAGATCTGGACGACCAGAGTCCACCCGCCCAGATCTACGACTGAGGCTTCATTCCGGAGCCCCCTTTCCATTCTGCCTTTAATGGGGGGGGTCCAGAATGGTGTGGCGTGTGAAGTGGGAACCGTCTTCGGTCACGTCGCCCACCGTGTCGTGATTCCCTATTGCCACCTGTACTCCCCTCAATCACGCGACAAGGCCCGTTCCTATTGGCCATTCACTAACCCTTTTGGGATTTGTCCCTATTGGCTAGTTGCTAGCCTTGTCGGGGTTCGACGGTTGTAGAGTCGAACGAATCGACATCTCTGTAGCGCTGAGTCGCGAATTATTGAGAGGCGCCATGGGTATTTGACCTGTGATCATGACCCATGATCACATGGGAGCAGAGAGAGAGAGAGAAGTAGCTTATGCTAGGCCTCCGTAGATATTTCGGGGGCTCTGATTCTACAGAAAGCAACAAAAAAATTGATTATGGTAGTGGGTACGTTACAAATTGGTATCAGAGCATGGTTACAACACTTGGCCTGCTTGGGCTCAGGCACGAGCCACGTAAGAAGGTATTGTCATCTGTGTTTTCTCCTTAAGAAAAATGATTGCAGAATGAAACTGTAATCTGGGACATGAACTGCATTGTCCTGTTTTAGTGTTACGATGGCTACCTACTAAAGTAGGTAGAGTCTCTTGCAATTGAGATGGCTGGATAGATAAGGATTAAGACCCAAATGAAAAACCCCTATTATATGGGTATACATGTGAAAATATGAATTTATGCGCAGGTTATAAAAATGTATCTAACTCTTGACTAACAACCAACGTTTGTCTTTTTTGACAAGCGGACGATCAGCCACGGGAATTTACAGACACAGAAAATGGTGACTTACCAAGAGATGGGAGAAGACTCCCACAATAGAGATGAAGAGTCTGACGAAAGAAGAGCAATAGGAACCCCTTCATATCTAGTCGAGACTGTAAGGAGTCTCATGGTTGAATTGCAAAGCTGCAAGGCCGACAATGAAAGGATGATGAAAGAACAAGAAAATCAAACTGAAATTAATGCAGTTTTACTGCAGAGCTTATCCGACCTATAGCGACAAATGCAACATGAACCCGAGATGCAGAAACATGGTCATATCAGTGGCTATACTGAGAGGAGCACCTCAAGGAAGGTCCACCCCAGAGGTAAAGGGTAAAGGATCAGTGCCAGACGATTCCTTTGAGAAGGAAGCTGGCGATTCAGAAGGCTCTTCCAGCAGCAAGACCAATTCCTATTCTCGAAGAAAACAAAAGAAGAAAAAGACTTCCAAGGGTCATAAATTTGAGGAATTCAGAAAGGCCAAACCTCCCTCCTTCGACGGTGAGGTAAAGAAGGGAGAGGAAGCAGAGGCCTGGTTACTTGGACTGAAGAAATATTTCAGAGTCCATGATTTTTCAGAGAATTTGAAGGCCCAAGTGGCCATATCTGAACGAAAAAACTTCCATCTGGTGGGAAGATCTTAAGAATGTGAAAGGGGTCCGCGAGGAGGACCTGTCCTGGAAACAGTTTGAGAAATACTTCCGGAAGAAGTATTTGTCGAAAAAATATTTCGACGAGAAGGCTAAAGAGTTTTATGAACTCAAACTGGGGCAACTCACTATAGAGGAATATGTCAACAAGTTCCTCAACTTATTGAGATATGTACCCTACATCAAAGCAGAGAAGGCGAAGGTGAAACGCTTCATCATTGGGCTACCCAAGGAATACTGGAACATAATTGAATTTGATGAGCCAAAGACCTTAGAAGACACTATTCGAAAGGCAAGATATTGTCATGAACAATATGGACATCGGGCAGAGTCTCGTGGAGACTGGAAACAAAAGAGTGGTTCGAGATTTCAGAAAAAAGGGGATCAAATCCTCAGGATTTAAGAACTACAAGAAGAACCTCAGAATGAACACTCTAGCTTGGAGTGTACTCCAACAGAACTTTCCCTCATTGGGCGGAAATAAAACTTCTGGACCTATACCAGTAAAGACTGATAACCCAAAGAGAGAACCTTTGAAATGCTGGGGTTGTGGAGAAGAACATCTCCTGAGAGATTGTCCACACCAACAACAGAACAGTCGAAAAGTTTATAACATTCAGGAAGATACCACAAACAATGATGTGGCAAGGAGTGTGTCACAAATTTATGCAGCCTTGGATAATAACCAAGCCGACCACCAAGTTGCAGTGGTGGAAATGGAAGGTATGATTTTCAACCATCTGGTGTCTGTTTTGATTGACCCTGGTTCAAATTTGAGTTATATAGCCCCTAAAGCTGCTGATAAGTGTAAACTACAGCCACAAAAACACACCAAGCCATGGTTAGTACAGTTAGCTACTAGCACTAAAAGAAGAGTAGCAGAGGCCATACCAGCCTGCCAATTGATGTTGGGTGAATTCCCCACCCAAACAACCCTTAACATATTACCCCTGGGATCATATGATCTGTTGATTGGTATGGACTGGCTAGCCACCCATAAAGCCAGACTGGACTGTTACCATAAAAACTTAGAATGTGTGAGCAAAGAAGGAAAAAGGATAACCCTTCAAGGGATCCGAAAACCTGTCTTGGTGAGGCAAATATCAGCCTTGCAAATGAGAAAGTATTGCTGAAAAGGATGTCCCCTATATGCAATACAGGTGTTGAAAACAATCGAAGGTGATAACTCAAGCCTTGATTATCACCCTATCCTGAGAGAATACATAGATGTGTTTCTGGAAGAGGTACCGGGTCTACCTCCGAGAAGAGACATTGAATTCTCGATAGAACTTGCACCAGGAGCGGTGCCGGTGTCTAGGACACCCTACCGGATGAGCGCACCTGAGTTAGTGGAACTCAAATTACAATTGAAAGAAATGATGGATAAGGGTTATATTCGACCCAGCGTGTCCCCATGGGGAGCACCAGTCCTGTTTGTGAAAAAGAAGGATGGCACCCTTCGACTGTGTATAGATTATAGACAACTTAATAAAGTAACCATAAATAAAAAGTACCCCTTGCCCAGGATCGATGATCTATTCGATCAGTTGGGAGGTGCGTCTATTTTCTCAAAGATTGACTTGAGGTCGGGATACCATCAAGTCTAAATCAAGGGTGAAGACATCCATAAAACTGCTTTCCAGACACGGTATGGTCACTATGAGTTTGTGGTAGTGACATTTGGGTTAACCAATGCCCCTTCCACTTTCATGTCCTTAATGAACAATGTACTCAGTAAATTTCTGGATAAATTTGTACTAGTTTTTATTGATGACATATTAATCTACTCTAAGAATAGAGAAGAGCATGAAGAACATCTTAGACTTGTGCTGCAAGTGCTAAGAGAGCATCAGCTCTATGCTAAACTCAGTAAATGTGACTTCTTCCAGACGCAAATACATTACTTGGGACATGTTCTGTCCAAGGAAGGGGTAGCAGTAGATCCTTACAAGATCAGGTCTATCATGGAATGGCCTACCCCAAAGGATGTTTCAGACATCAGATCCTTTATGGGATTAGTAGGATACTATAGGATATTTATAAAAGGATTCTCCAAGATTGGTTGTCCAATCACTGCCCTCCAGAAGAAGGGGACAAAATTCCTGTGGACACAGAAATGTGAATAAAGATTCCAAACCCTAAAACATCTACTAACCCATGCACCCGTGTTGAAAATCACTAACCCAAAAGTTGACTTCCTTGTGTGCACAAATGCTTGTAAGGAAGGGCTCAGAGGAGTCCTTATGCAGAAAGGAAGTGTGATCTGCTATGAATCCCAAAAATTGAACAAAAATGAAGTCAACTATGTGACTCATGATTTAGAATTGGCTGTCATAGTGCATGCCTTGAAAATGTGGAGGCATTACCTCTTGGGAAGAAAATTTGTACTTATGACAGATCACTGTGGATTGCGATATTTGTTTGACCAACCAAAGCTCAATGCCAGACAAGCTAGATGGATGGCCCTCCTTAGCGAATTTGATTTTGAAATCAAACACATCAAAGGGAAAGAAAATAGGGTGGCCGATGCCCTTAGCAGAAGCATGAAAACAATTCACCTGGCAGCGGTGAGTACCTGCGAGACAAATGTCAAGAACAGAGTCAGAAATGCACAGGAGACAGATCCCTTCGTTCAAATTGTGACCTTGTACCTACAACAAGAACCCGCTGGAGTAAAATATGAAGGATACTAGATGATCGAAGGAGGTCTGCTCACTTACAGAGATAGATTATACATTCAAAATTGTGACGACTTGAAGAGGTTCATTATGGATGAACTACATAAAAGACCATATATTGGTCACCCAAGATACCAGAAAATGATCACTGCCACCCAGAAACAATTTTATTGGCCTGGATTGAAGAAAGACATAGCCAAATATTTGTCCCAATGCATAGAGTGCCAACAGGTTAAAGTAGAACATCGATACCCAACAGGACTATTACACCCTTTACCCATCCCAGAATGGAAATGGGAAACCATCTCCATGGATTTTATCACTGGATTGCCAACTTCAACCAAACAGAATGACACCATCATGGTAGTGGTGGATAAATTGAGCAAGTATGCTCATTTCATCCCCGTCAAATCAACCTGCAAGGTGATAGATATCACCCAAGTATTCATGAAAGAGGTGTTCAGACTGCACGGTATGCCGAAAGAGATAGTGTCTGATAGAGACACCAAATTTACTTCCAATTTTTTGAAATCACTGATGGCTGGTTTAGAGACCAAATTGTTTTTTAGCATCACCTATCACACTCAAACCGATGGACAGACAGAAAGAGTGAATCAAATATTAGAGGATATGTTAAGGATGCATGTAATGCATCAACCCAGGAAATGGGAAGACTACCTGCCATTGGTAGAATTCGCCTACAACAACGACTACCAAACATCTTTAAAGATGAGTCCCTTCGAGGTCCTCTATGGTAGGCCGTGTAATACTCCAGTCAACTGGAGTAATCCTGTAAATAGGATTTCTTTTGGACCCGACATGTTGAAAAAAATGGAACAACAAGTGACTCAAATAAATAAAAATATGAAGGTCGCTCAGAACCAACATAAAAGTTATGATGATCAAAAGAGAACTCCAAGAGAGTTCAAAACAGGAGATCATGTATATCTCATAATTAAGCCCAGAAAGAGTTCCCTGAAAATGGGAGCTTGTGCCAAGTTGGCACCCCGGTATTGTGGAACCTTTGAGGTTCTAGATAGAGTGGGGCCTGTAGCCTATCGGCTAGCACTTCCTCCCACAGTAAAAGCACATAATGTTTTCCATGTTTCATTATTGAAGAAATATGTACATGATGCTAATCATATAATTGACTGGTATGTGATCCAGGTGGAACTGGAGGGAGAATTTCCACCAGAACCCCAATGCATATTGGACATAAAGGAAACCCTGCTCTGGAACTGAACCATTGCATAGGTCAAGGTGCAATGGAAACATTTTGGCCTAGATGAGGCTACATGGGAAATGGAGGATGCCATGAAACAGGCATATCCGATTTTGTTTACTTCTGTACATGCAATTCATGTTAATAGATAAGAACATCGAGGACGATGTTCCTTTTTAAGGGGGAGGGAATTGTAACACCCTATTTCCCCCAGTTTGTAAAAATAACTGGACTGGCCAAGAACTGTGGAAAAATCAGAAATGTGAATATGTGATGTGAATGGACCTTGTGGAAAAGGTCGATGAATGTGAATAATATTACGAATTTATATTGCAGGATTGCTGAGAGGGGATATGCTGAAAAAAAGACCACGATGGTTGCAGAAAGGCGGTGGAGGGCACCTGGAAAGGTGGCGTTAACTTCCACTGACAATCAATACTGTATTTGGACTCCATTGGCCCGAAGAACCAAAAGCGGTTCGCTGGCCCCGAATTAAATGCTTCGCAGGCTGGTAGGTAGATGGCTCCTCAGGAATTAATGAGGGATGGGGAGGTGAACCGCCCATCCGTAGAGCCGTTAGACCTGACCAGCGCGAGGAAATCACGCCACACGCAACCTCGCAAGAGGATAAGCCGTGGGGGAGAAGCGATTTGGAGGGGGGGGACGCGAGGGGAGAACTCTGGGATATGCAGAGTGAGTGATAGCATAGATGAAGGAGAGTAAACTTTGCTCCTGGTCACTGGAAAATAGAGATGCAGTTTCACAACGTCGTGGTCTCAGCTCGGGGGTGGCTAGTGGTAAATCCGCTGGGAGTCACTGAGCCTACGGTTGGGTGGAAATGAGCACCCCTCTCAACAGTTGCATAACCCCTGGTGTTATTTCTGATAAGTGTTTTGCCTCTGGCATCTTGATATATATATATATATATATATATATATTTATTTATTCTGACATTTATGTTTATAAGATGTGAAATGGTGAATGATTTCAGAGTAGGAATGTCTGTATGGTGTTTTGATCAGTACTAGTAGATGCATGTTTATAATGAAAAGAATATGTATGGCTTATGTCTTCATAAATCACTATCCTTATTCATATTGATCTAATTCAGACTGCATGTCTGATTCGTGGGAGAAAGGCACCCTTATTTGCCTCAGATAGTACCTTGGGTAAAAACCTCCCCATAGAGATACCCTCCTTGAAAAGCCCAACAAGAACCGGGAAAGAGAATGTGAAGGCGCAAGGCCTTAGTAACCTTGTACGAAGAGGAACAATCCTCTTGAAAACCCTAGATGGAAGCATAAGGATGAAGTATCAAATCGACGGATGAGATTCCATCAGGAGATCTGGTCACTCACGACCGTCAGATCAGAAGAAGAAGATGGAGTGTTAAGTGCCTTAACCCTGATAGGTATTGATCAACAGATGAGATTCCATCGGGAAAACCTATGGTCACGCATGACCGTTAGATTGGTAGGATTAAGTAGGGTGTTAAATGCTTTACCCCTTTGTTTTTTTGTGTCTTCGTGGGTAGCGAAGAAATCGGGACCGTAGATCCCCAAGGTCCATGGGATTATCTGGACCGTTGATTTTTCCACGTCCAGGAAGTCATGGAAGAATGCACAGGTAGGAACCAATATGAGCCGTCAGATCTCGGCTGGAAAACCCGACAGCCGTTGAATCTGTTAGGAGATACCCAAGGGTTAAATCCCCAGTGAATAGGGGTGAAAACCCCGAAGTAGATCGGGACTTTCGATGGTGGAAACCTCGGAGTAGATCTGGACCGTCCGATTTAATGAGGCTACGTGTCAAGAGATTATTCCCATCGGGAAACCGGGAATCGAGAACTTGGGAGTCCCGTGGTTGAGATTTCGGACTCTCGTGATGATAAGTCCTGATGAACGGATGAGACTCTTTCGGATGATCTCAGGGTCTATAACAATCGTCATATGTGAGGAAGAGATTCCCTCTTTAAGCTGGGGTGCGAATGCACATTAGGGTAAGTACCGAGCAGATCTAGACGACCAGAGTCCACCTGCCCAGATCTACGGCTGAGGCTTCATTCCGAAGCCCCCTTGCCATTCTTCCTTTAATGGGAGGGGGTCCGGAATTGAACACGCAACTCTTGAACGATCTGGATCAATTCATCGTGATCAACGATGCTCAGGCGAATTCCGAACCTCCCTTTCCATTCTGCCTTTAATGGGGGGGGGGGTCCGGAATGGTGTGGCATGTGAAGTGGGACCCATCTCCGATCACGTTTCCCACCGTGTTGTGCTTCCCTATTGCCACTGTACTCCCCTCAATCATGCGACAGGGCCCATTCCTATTGGCCATTCGCTAACCATGTTGGGATTTGTCCCTATTGGCCAATCGCTAGCCTTGTCGGGGTTTGGCGGTTGTAGATTCGAACGACTCGACATCTCTGTAGCGTTGAGTCACGAATTATTGAGAGGCGCTATGGGTATTTGACCTGTGATCATGACCCACGATCACATGGGAGCAGAGAGAGAGAGAGAGAGAGAGAGAACTAGCTTACGCTAGGCCTCCGTAGATATTCCGGGGGCTCTGATTCTGCAGAAAGCAACAAAAAAATTGATTATGTTAGTGAGTACGTTACACTTAATAGGGTACCTAAGACCACTATCTTCACCATCTAAAACAGGGATTGAGGAGGGCAACAAAAGATGATAGGTTGAGGATGGTCTCATGGCGCAAAAGAGCGTCATTTCTGTAAAAACTCAATCTTTTGGGCTAATTGTGACAGCCAGGGTAGGCCTCGTTGCCTTACTTCTTGAGCATCCAACAATCATTTGGAAATCGAGGGGGGAGGTTTTTGGTGAAATATTTAATAAGGGTAACTAAAACTTTATAATCTTAAGAAACCCTTAACTTATTAAACAATCAAACCTTGGGCTTAATCATATAATAATACTTTGTGGTTGATTGAATATTATAATCATTGAGGAATACTTGTGTTTTAATCTCTAGATCTTCTAAAGTATCCTTGTGAATGTGTTGATGATGGACTCAATGTGTTGATGATGCCAGTGCTTTAATCTTCTTATATCCTGCACATCATTTAAAAGTGGTTAGCTTGTTACATTGTATCATTGTATCTTTTTACTTGTATCTAGTATTCATTATTCTTTCGTAAATAACTTGTAATTATATTGTAACGAAACAACCTAACATCTAGTTGACCCCTTGCCCAACCTTAGGCACTAGTCTTAGTTGACTTAGGGAAAGGCTTGCTTCACATGCTAACCCTTGCATCTTGCATTGTTGCCTTATCATCATAGGATAGACTCCCTCGAACCTTAAGAAATTAAAATCAACTCCTAGAACTTAATGCTAAATCTTATCTAGTAACTACGGTCTACCCCCCTTGGCTTTTCTAGGAGTGAGCCTAGATGGAAGAGGTTCCGGTGAAAGTGATAGTGTGGGCTGTGAACCTAGGCATTGTGCCTCCAAGGACACACTAAGTGAGAAGGACTTGGCTCACGTTTTCAAGTGTGTATAAGGACGACAACATGCCCTACGACTTTCAGTAGAGCCTTATAAGGCCGGCTGGTATGCAACACAGTGGACAAACTTCCTACTTGCAACACATATTTCATAGGACGATGCAGCGTACCTGCCCCATCTTCTGGATGTCGTAGTCATATGTTGACTACATTGGCTACTGCCATTTTACTTACAAGCTAAAGTAGCTCTAGTCTAGGATGGCAGAGAAAAGGTAGAATAGGTCAACTTCCTCGACAACATACCTGGGATTTCAATTTATATTAATATATCTGTACATGTGTATTTTTGTTGTTGATAGAAGCAGTTAGTCAGGCATTTACCTGTACCAAAAGCTTTGCCACAAATATCATATGTATTTCACTTTTTCCTCTTGTTCTTATGAAGTATTATGTTTAAAGAGCCTCTTTGAATTATGGTTGTTATTATGTGTTGTCTGTGAAATTACTTGAACCCTGAGCCCTTCTGCATCAATCTCATAATCATTTTCTACGTGCTATATGTAATTACAATATAATGATATATCATATAGATTTTGTTCCATATTAATATACTTGCTCCTACTTTTTATGGTGTTATTGGTGTATCATATTTAGAACATTAATGCAAAACTGAAATGCAATGTAAATGTGAAATGCCTGTGTGCCTTGCTAATAAAGATCCATTGAGATCATCATGCAATTGAAGGTCATCACAACCACTGTATGAACTATAATTTCAATGAAATGCTATAACAAGATGCATGTGTTGTAGCTTTACAGTATATGTTTAATGTAAACGCAATGACTTTGACAACTACGGTGGAGTAAATGCTGTGAATGGCCAAGATTTTCCTCGCTTGCCATATCGACAGTTCAGAAAGGCTTCCGACATTTTGAAAAAGGGGAAGCGCTGGTGGAGGAAATGCCATGGATGACCAAGATTTTCCCCACCCGCTAAATAGATTCTTAGCAAGGGCTCGTGACATTTTGAAAAGGGAATCGTTGTTGGAGGAAAAGCCATGAACAATTAGGATCTTCCCTGTTCGCTAGATCAACAGTCAACAAGGGATCACATAATTTTGGGAAAAGGGGAAGGACTAATGGAGGAAATGATGGAAATGACCATGCTCATCCCTGTCAAGTAGATCGACAATGGAGGATGGCTCATAGTATTTTGTTTTCCCTATGTTAAAAAATGCGGCATGACCATCCCAAATATTCCCCACAAAGAATCTACATAGGCCAATGAAGATGTAGATTCCACTTGAGATTTTTCGATGCAGACCTCCCTGACCTATATTGTTCCTCCACATCTAGCAACTGGAAATTAATGACAACATGCTCATCAAGTTTCTAATTAATATGCCCCGCGACAGTAAATATTGCATACAAACCACCACCTTTGCATTAAAACCAAATTAGCTGTTATTTTCCCATGCATGTCATATGAACCTCCAAAGAGAAAGAAATCTCTAACAACTAAGTTGAAATTGCACATGCTAAGAGATCCCATTGTTAGAAGGTTGTTTTTCTTCCATCACTGAGTTTGCCTACCTAAGCCATCAATTGAGTCGTGTTTAATTACCGGGTAAGAGCTCCTTCCCTTCTCCATATTTGATTTCTTGTCTATTGAATAGTCTATTCAACACGTCGAGGAGATTTAAGGGTGCTTAATTTAATAAATTAAATTAGGGATGATTTTAGGGGCTAAATTTTTCTCATGGGCTAATTTTCCAAGGTTTTTCCCAAAAAAAATTGGCTATTCTAAAAATTGTTCGTTCAAATTCTATAGGATAAATTTTTTTTACCTTAAAAATCGCCAAAATTTTATACAAACTATATAAAATCCTTATAAATTTGAGTATTTTTACAAAAATATCGCCAAACATTTATAGTTGGCATATGAAGGATTAGTAAGATTCACCAAGGTTACTACATTTTAAAATAAATTTCCATCCTTAAAATCATCCCTTTCGAGGCCACTTTTACTCACTTTGTTAGTACCCGCTATGATGTTACTGACGTCTCATCCTCTATATCTCATACCTTTGTCTATATCCTCCCCTGAGTCACTCCTGCTACTCTAAATTCCACTGTTTGTAGACTCATTGGCACTTTCCATGGTAAATTCCTGAGTGGTAACGACATAAGTTCCCATTGGTCTTTTGGTTTGGCCCAACACCTGGTACCTGAGACCTTTCCTTGAATTGTTTGAGTTCTGTGCTAAGCATTACGACCCTGATTCCTCTGATGTTCTTACATCTGATGGAAAGTCCAAGTTTTTTGTCATCACTAACAAGACCATTTCTAAAATGCTTAAGACATCCTTGGGGTCTGAAGTCTTATCTGTGGATAGATGCAAGGAAGGATATCTTAGACTCACTCCTGACCAAAGACACCATAATCTCTCTTGGTTGGTCCGTAGGTAGAGCCATCTCCTGAAGTCTTTCCCACCCTATAAGACTAAGAAATTCCCCCCTGGATCCAAGATATATTGGCCATGTTTACTTTGATTTTAGGCAGAGATGATGATTCCATGGTTGATGAAGCTATGTTGATCTTTCCAGATTGTTCCATGATTCTCCTATACTTCTTTCAGCTATGCAGAATCCACTGCCAAGAATATGAGAGAATAGTTGGCACTTTTCAGTGAAAAGAAGATCTTTAGGTATCCCTCATATTTGGTGTACCTTTTCATCTACTACCAGAGTGACTCATTTACCCACCTGAGTTTAGAATTGCATAGGGAACGCCAACCAACCAGAGTGATTCACTATTTACCTTGGGTTTGAAAGAGTGAGAAGGAATGTACCTTGCTAAATCATGTAATTAATTTTACGTATACAACCTTTCTCCATAGAGTGACTCATTTACCCACTTGAATTTAGAATTTCATAGGGAACGCCGACCAACCAACCAGAGTGATTCACTATTTACCTTGGGTTTGAAAGAGTGAGAAGGAATGTACCTTGCTAAATCATGTAATTAATTTTACGTATACAACCTTTCTCCATAAGCAATAGAAGATAACCGGACAAGATGCTAGATGAGATCAAACCCTGCTTGTACACTAGCGATCAACATAGAAGAGGTGACGGGTTCATGGCAGAAGTTTACACTATTATCAGGCTGTGTGGATTGAAAATACCTCCCTACAGGCAACCTAAGATCCTTACGCCAAAGGATTTTGTATTAGAGTATGTAAGACAACTATTGCACGTGGATGAAATTTGCTTCACCAAATCCAAAAAGAAGAGCCACATAATGTACCCCATCGCCTTAGTTGGATATGCCTTTGTAAATCATAAAGGAGCAATTATCTAAAACACTTAAGGAGATGAATCTCCCTCTTGACAAGCCCTGAAAGTATGGCCCACACTTCATGATATTCAAAATAAAGGGTGATGTCAATTTGGGGTCAAATGATCATGAGAGCATGACAAAAGAAGAGGGACTTGCCAATCAACACTTTCGGATGCCAGTCAAGGAAATCATGGAAGCTTAGAAAAATCATGATAAGGTGATGGAGAAATATTTTACTCCATTTATAGGGCAGCTTGAAGTGCCTCCATATTACACCTACTAGCATAACAAATTCATTGTTATAGTAGAGGATATGAAGTTTGAAGCCTTGTTTGAGCAAAGGAGGTCATCAACTGGTGGAAAATGAGGAGATATTGGAGAGCTGATAAGGCCCTCCACAAGGATATGCCCAAGGATAAAAAATTCTTAGACACTTATGATGATTTATACCAGAATGATGTAGAGGATATCTCTTTAGTCCTAACAATATGGACAAGCCAAATTGAGAGACTCACTGACAAACAAAGTGATCCTACTCTTGCGCTCCCAATTTCCACCCAACCTGACCAACTAGTTAACCAAAAGGGCTTCCACCTATTATCATATTTAGGGTACAAGGGCTCATGTGGAATAAGAAAGGATGAGTAGGGCCCCGTTGATCTCCCACTAGTAAGCCAAAGATCTCAAAGATTGGGATTGGGGGCTGAATAGGGGACCCTGACCACAGGAAAAACAAATCTACACTCCACCTTCACACTAGAATAGGGGAGGTGCAAGGTTATGAAGAGGTTTACCGCAACCAAGAGTAAGACTAGACTGAATTCGGTGAAGTGCAGATTCTTGAAGGGCCCCCTCCTAGTAAAAAACAAGGTCAAGCAGAAAAACCTTCAAAGGTTGAAGCTACAAGAGACAAGGGGAAAAGGGGTAGAGGTAGAAAGAGAGAACACATGAAAAAAAGGAGAAGGTAGGTTAGATCACTGCTGAGATGATCAACCAGGTTATGATTGTAGCATTGGAAGTGACAAAGAAAGTAGGGTAGGAAGACAAATACCAACAAAATAGGGGAACATAACACTAAAGAGTTGAGGAGAAAGATGAGATGAAAATAAAGAGGATATGAGTAGGATGACTAGAGCACCTTGCAAAGAAAATGAAAATGGGATCCTTTGAAGTTGAGAAACAAGTAGAAAACACCCTTGAGCATGGCATGCTGGAGACATTAGGAGGTGGTTCTCACGTGACTCCATCTACCCAATCAACACCTACTCCGTCAAAGTTCTCCAAGCTACTTACTCTGGATTTACCCAGAGGATTTTTTGACACACTTGGTGCCGAGGCCTCACAAGAGACCAACGCTGCTCTCCCCCTTTTTGTAGGCATCTAGCCCTTGGAATATTTGGATTCATATGATTTTTTTTTTTTTTTATTATGTTTGGAGGAATTAGCAACTAGTTGGGCATGTGGCCGTGTTATTTGGATTCATATGATATCATCTAGGAGGGGAAGGAGAAAAATAAAATACCAAAGGAGCCCTTCTGGCTGTGGAGGCAAGGATTCACCTACACAATCTCGACTTTTTCCCATGTATGATGGTCTCACATGTGAGTCACCTTGAACACATTCAAGCCTTTGGTTGTCAAGACACACCTTGAAATGAGATTAGAAGATTGGAGGGTAGCACAAATCAAGGTAAAGACCAATGAATTTTCCCCCATTGATAACATAAGGCTAGCAAAAATCTCTAGGTATATGATGGCTATTCCAAGGCCTCATTTGAAAACGAGAAATGTTGGAGGAAATCAAGGTCCTTACTATTAGAGAACTAATATTTGACCTTGAAGGTGAAGGTCTTAGAACCATAAAAGGGGGTTTAGAAGAGAAACTTGTCTCCCTTGGGAAAGACCTGTAGACAACTACAAAAGTTATTGTAATGTAAAACTTGTCTCCCTTGGGAAAGACTTGCAGACAACTGCAAAAGTTATTGTAATGCAAAACTTGTCTCCCTTGGGAAAGACTTGCAAACAACTGTAAAAGTTATTGTAACATACCCATCCTCCCAGGATGGGCCACACCACACAAAACTCTCTCAATTTATAGCTCGGATACCATAATGTAATGTTCCCCAGCCCAACCGAGGAACATTACAGTGCATAATACACATAAAAACAAAACTTTGTCTAATTAAAGTAATTATGTTACTATTAGCGGCTTTCCTGTAGCTTACAACTATAAATTTAAAACATATTTAGCTATTGTCTATTACCATAAAACATATGCATCTAAATCACACTAATAATCAACATGAAATGCAGCTAAACTTCTCATTACAGTAGTATATAAGTCATTCTCATTTACACAGAGTTCATGCACAACAACAACACATGTAAATAACTCAATACAAGATAAAACACTTATATTTAAACAAGAATTGTGCAACCAGTTGCTTGGGATGGACGTTCCACCCAACCATAGACTGACTGTTCCAAATATCAACAAGGAGTCACCCTTGAGCTGGGGCTAGTAATCCACAATAGAGGGTGGTCTCTCAGAGTCCACTCACAACTCATAAAAATCATAACCCAATTGATATTCTCCTACAACTATCTCAATTTTTTCTACCATCTCTCTCCCTCCTGACCTGCCAACCCAAGGAATGCACCATTCGTTTATCAGGGATAACCCAAGGGATGTACCATTCGTTTATCAGGGATAAACCAAGGGATGTTCCATCCATTTAACAGGGTTAACCCAAGGGATGTACCAAGGAATGTGCCATTTGTTTATCAGGGTCTCTCTGACACAGGTAGCTAGGAATCTCCTAGCTAGGAACTCAAGGGAACTTGCTGTTAGGAAAACTATCAACAAACCAAAAACAAACACTTGTTGTTTTAGTGAAACTCACATAGGAGTTCACTCTTTAGGCCCGAAAACATGGCTCTTTAGTTTTCCAGCTCCAATTTACTCCAGTTACGCTCTAGCTTCTCTATAATTCACCCTCCATGGTTACACCAACTCCAAGCTCTCTTTCTCGCTCTCTCCATTTTTTTCCATGCACAAAACTTGATTGACTAAAAATGCTCCCCCAATCCATACGAATTTCCTCTCTTGTGGCTTTCCTTTCTTGACTCACTCTTCCCCAAGCTTAATGTACTTAATCCCCATGTGCCCAATAATTTTGGGATGTGACCACTCACACCCACCCTTTTACATGTATTCACTGATTGGCTTTGGGAACACTCAATCAGAAAGTGGAAGGTTCATATACAATAAACAATAAATAGGTTCCTGAATACCCTCTCCAATCATACTCTACAATCTTTGGGGATTGATTTCAAGACCTCTGTCTCCATGGATGTGGATAAATGCACCTCCAAATTGACGAATTGGAGAAATACCAACAAGAAGGATATGGTTGTATAATCTAGAATAGCCTCGTTTTTTAACTATATATCTTAGATGGAGACCTGTGGACTTCCCTTGGGATGACCAATTGGAGTTGCATAGTCCAGAGCAATATCAAGATATCACAATGGTCACAAAAAATGCATTGTCCACCATGGAAAATCAAGTGACGCCTCCATTAGGATTTTGGGCCACATACAACATGCCATCACCACATGGATCTTAAGTCATAGGTTCCTCTAAAGTCTACCTCCCATAAATTTCACAGACAAAACTAACCTAGACAAGGCCTTTTGGAACCTCAAGAGTGGAAGAAAGCTAAGCGATAATGACCTCCAATGACTCTTGGAAATTTGCAAATATACCACTAATTAATCCACAATGATTTCTCAAAGTTCACAACGGGTTAGGTTACCTTCTCAAAGAGGGGATACATCCAAGGACATGAAAATACAAAAATAATAGAATAACCACATTTGGTTATTCTCACACGAGTGACTCTAATTTTGCGGCATTACTAGCATGCCAAGCATTGAATTCATTTTTTCATTCAAAATTCAAATTAATTAATGGATCAAGAATCAGGCCCCCTGTGGATTATAAAGAGGCGTTCCAACCACTAAAGAAAGGATTGATAATTTTCATATTTTCTGGCTACAAGAATTTATCTAGGTTGTTCTCAATTGGGATCCATCCTCTCCTTCTCATTCTTTCCTCTTTGTAAGCACTACTAGAATCTCCAGATTGTGAGAAGGAAGACAAGAGGCCTAGGGATGAGACTTTATAGTTCCCATCTGGTGCCCTTCATTGTAATTAAATGAACCATTGATCTCTATTGTGAAGTGAGGACCGAGGCTAAGTTTCCACTGATGTAATGTTATGATTAAAGAAAAGAGTATGTTGGTTTCCTTTCACATTTTACCTTTGTGGTCTTGATTAAATCGATGGATTCCTTCTTTGTTTTTCCCATTTGATTTTCTATCTCTTGAATGTGTAATGTATGAATGTATGGTTATTCCTCTTATGGCATGCATGATTCATGCTCTATTTTTCTATTTTATGAAGGTTGGAAGTATGATTAAGGAACCCCATGATTAAACATCTATAAATATTATTCTTAGCAGTTTTTAAAGTCTAATTTCTCGATCATTTCAAAGCTATTACATCTTCTAGTCTCATGACAAATATTGACTCCTTGCACCACCTTTCTCTGTTATAAATCCAATTTGAGCTCCATCCATAGATAGGTTGTTCTTGGGAGATATACAAGGAATAATGCCTTGGGAAATATTGAGGGTGCACCCCCTTTGGCCGAAGCACAGGTTCGAAGGCCTAGAGTGGCACAAGAAGGTGCATCTAACACACTATGGCATGCCATTCATCCCATTTTGAAAGAGGGAACAACCTGGGGGACAACACATCCTGCAGAAGAGAAAAGGATATATGATGCATTGCCTCCCAAGGGTAATTGAGAGCATGCATATCCTGTATTATGTTTTCATTAGAATGGAACATGAGGGCCATAGATGTGAGTGTAAATACTAACCTTGTACAATATCTACTGCAAATAGATATTCAGAAAAGAACATAAAAGATACAATGGCAAATACAAACATTACACAGAGATTTTTCCCCTGGAAACCCAAACCGGGAAAACCAACATATTCTATATTCATTCATAGTGTTACATTGTTTACAATATAATATACATATAGGAGCCAACGACATCCCAAACCCTAACCCAATGACCTGGATTAGTCCAAAACCCTGATTCTTTAATTGGAAATAGAAAACCATCGGCAAAAACCATGTGCCGAAAAACCACCTAAATACATGACACATTTCCCGAGGTAGGTGCCACGTTTCCTGAGGCAGAAAAAATGACACTACTTCTCATGCAAATAATATAACACATACCCAACAGTGAGGTCATCATAGGATGATGAGGCTTGTGGTTATGACTTTTGGATTTCATCTATGTCACATGTGTATGATGAGTCATTCCCTACAAAGGGGCCAACCAACATAGAGATGATGTAAGTGGGGTGAGACTCCAATTATTGAGATTTTGTTGATTCATCTTGAGGTGGTAAGCACATGTCAATACTTGAGAGCGATGAATGGTTATTGGAGGATACTAACCCTACTAATGTGGAGACATAACAGATGGAAACAAAATATGGGTTATATGGCATTGGTGGTGGCAATATTTCTTGTTGAGGTCTTTTTGGTGAATTCATCAAGGTAGGGGGGGTAACACTGGTGTTACCTACAACCACGAGGAATTGGTGGCTTGTCACAGGTGAGTGTTGTGGAGAGCACAGTATTCAATGATGATCGGGCAATGATACGTGTAATGATTGAACTACCCACATAATGCACAAGTGCAGGTAGTGTGTGCCTCTACTAATGTTGATACACAACTAATGGTGACAAACTCCTTGGCATTCACTGATGGTGGTAGGAGAATTTGTCATTGAGATTCTATTGTTGATTTGGCTATCATTGGGATTTGATGAACTACAGGTAGCATAGTCCAGAACCACATGAGAGTCAGATAGTGATCAATGTAATTGTTGTATGTAGAGCATAAGACATAGGAACAATTTGTATGCAATTCCTTATTGCATGCATTGGTAAGTTCCTTCAAGGGAGTTGGGGTGGTGCCCTCAGCTAAGGGATTCAACAATAATGGTGGAATTGTTGATGGACAAAGAATATTTTTTAATTCTGGAAGTGTGGAGAAGAGGTTTGTGGCGTGGCCATTGATGTCACATAGGGCACACAACGGTGGGACCCGTGTGCGAATGGTTGCTTGAGTGTTGCCCCTTGCTTTCTTTTTCTTGGCATATGAAGACTCTCCTAACCCTAGCGCACTTTTTCCCTAGAACAATTTTCAGTTTTGGACAAGTTTCAGAAATTAGGGTTTATGCATAAACCCTAAAAGGTGACATCATCCACATTGTTGGAGGGCGTTGGGAAAAGTAAGACCATCTAGGAGCTCTCCCTAGGAGGGCACATATAATCCCTGGATCAGAATTCCGAAGTTCGAAGTTTGAGAAATTTGGGTTTCCTCATAAAACCCTAGGTTGCAGTTGTAGTGCCAGTTGCAGTTGCAGTGCCAATTCCTTCGTGCCAGTTCCTTCATGCCAGTTGCTTCACACCAGTTGGAGCACCTTTGAATTTTTAAGGTTCGTCATTGCTTGTCACTATTGTTGGATGGTGCCACTACCTGTCGATGTTGTCGGAGGTATGCACTTATATATGTCTAAATTGTATCATTATCTTAAGGGTATTTGCAGTAGAAGGCATCTTTTGTGCAAACAAAAATCATAGATCCCGAAGGATCTCAAATCCAACACATTCATAGGAACAATGCACTCCAGGTTTGATTGTTTTGACATGCCTCTAGTTGTTATGGCATTGTTGTGATGTTATGAACATCTAATTTGCACTTTTATCTATTGAAGTTATGATTATCATACTAATATCTGGTCAAAGTTAAAAGTTAGAAACTAACTTTAGTCAAAGTATTAGATTGATTAAGGTTGATATTCTAGAGTTTATTTGCATTATATTCTCTAACTCAAAATTCTGTCAAGAAAGCATATTATCTTAGTATAGGGGACAGGTTGAAGAAGATACTTGTCATCTTAAGTGAAGGAGACTCAGAAGAAAAGCAACAACACTTTCTTAAAGACAAGTCTCTAGGTTCCAAGTTTGATTTACATATATCAAGTTTGATAACTACTACACTAAAAGTAAATAGTTGTGACAACAATCTCTGAAAAGTTCTATTACTCGCTAACATGTGAGCACTATTGATATAAATGATTATTGTAACTGCTTACTAGATTTAACTAACATATCCTCTAGAAGATACTTCTTGTTTTGACTCCAGGTTACCATGGAGGAATGATTGATCACAACACTAGAAGAGAAGTGTTCTCATTTTAATATTATTGTACTTCTTACTTTGACTCTTGTTTCAGGCATGTCACAAGTGATATCTTTGAAGGAGCTACTGTGACGATTGTTTTTGCTATTTCTTATTATTATAAAAAGTATTATTCTTGTCTACTATTTTCCTCTTTTTGTTCTTATTCTAGGAAGGTCACATGTGATAACTATGAGGGAAGCTATAGTGACAATTGCAGAAGGTAACATATTAGATGGTCTCTAGTTTGAGACATGGAGTCAACTATCCAAGTTGTATACATGACCGTATACATCCATGTACCAAAGAAGAAGAAGAAGAAGTTACTTTTGCAAGATACAAAACATCTCATATGGAGACTGATCATGAGGAGCAGAAGGCTCCAAAGATGACAAAACAAATCCATCTAGTGCAATTGATCACTCTTCATATCATCAAGAAGAGTTATTAGAGCCAGAAGGGCCTACCTAGAATCATTGCAGTAACCAGGAAGAGACCAACATGGTCCCATGACACTTTGCAGGATGCAAATCCATATAACATTGACGAGACATATCATGAGGAGAATATGGCTCCACCAATGGTGAGGCAGACGACCCCACCAAGTACCAACTCAGAAGGAGCTAGAGTTCAGAGGGAGTCAACCCTCACGATCCAGTAAGGAGGAGAAACCTCCCTAGGACCATTCATAGAGATGTACAAAGTCTGATTTGTGTCCGGAGGATTCTCCCATCAAGAAGGAGAAGAATACAATGAGACACTTTCTCCAGTAATCAGAAGAATTATACATAGAGTAGCCACAAGATACATGAGAAGGAGTCTCATGTCTGTAGATTGAAGAAATATTTGTATGGGCCTAAGCAGACACTCAAGACATGATATGCTAGATTAGACAATTTCCTGATGAGCTTGGGATTTACCAAGAGTAAAGCAGATTCCAACCTATACTTCAAGGTTGTGAATGGTGGACTAGTGATATTACTGTCATATGTGGATGACCTATTTCTAATAAGAGACAAGAAGCTCATCACTAACAGTAAGAGGAATATTTCTGCAGAGTTCGAGATGAAGGACCTATGCATGTTGCATTACTCCTTAGATCTGGAGATATGGAAGAGACTGGATGGGACTTTTCTTAACCAAGGAAAATATGCATTGGAGATCCTAAAGAGGTTTGGGATGATTTGTAAGGCCATATCTACACCGATGGTAGCTAACTTGAAGTTACTATGTGTTACAACTTCAAAGATAGTGGATGCCACTATATACAAACAAATGATTGGTTCGTTGATGTACTTGATGAACACGAGACCAAATATATGTTTTGCGGTGAACACATTGAGTCAGTACATGGTTAAAACCTAGACATGTTCATCTGATTGCGGAAAAACATGTGATGAGGTACCTAAAGGGTACAATTGATTATGGACTTAGATATATCTCGGATCACGAGATAAGACTACAAGGATACACAGATTCAGATTGGGCAGACAATGTCATAGATCGAAAAAGTACATACATATGTTTCTCTAGTTTAGGATCAACTGTGATCTCATGGCTCAGTAGGTAGGAGACTTGTATAGCACTTAGTTCCACAGAGGCAGAGTATGTGGCAACATGGTCATCTTGTGGCAAATAAGTGTGGCTTTAGAAGTTTATTGCAAGATTGTTTGATCTCAAGTTGGAGGAGACCTGTATCTTTTGTGACAACCAAAGTTGCATAAAGTTGTCAGAGAACCCAGTGTGTCATGACAAGTCCAAGCATATCGATATCAAGTACCACTATGTCTGGGACATGGTACAGAAGGGAGCATTAAAGCTCCAATATATTTCCAGCGATGAATAGGTAGAAGATGTATTGACCAAGCCCTTGTCTAGAGTTAAGTTTGAGTATTTCAGAGACAATCTTGGAGTGGTCCAAAAAGACTTCTTCAGTAGTGAGAAGTGATTTTTTATTCTCTAGTAGTGATATGTGTTCCCCAGTAGTGGGAAATGATCCCTAGTAGAGGGAAGTGATGAGATCCCAAGTAGTGGGAGCTAACCCAATGCAGGATGATATGCTACCCCAGCGCAGGTTGGTACTCCAATGCATGCTGGTATGCTACCCCAACACATGTTGATACTCCAACGCAGGCTGGTATGCTACCCCAACGTCGGTTGGTACTCCAACTCAGGTTGGTATGCTACCCCAGTGTAGGTTGATACCCCAACGCAGGCTTCTATGCTACCCCAACGCAGATTGGTATCCTAATCCAACACAGACTGGTATGTTAACCCTAGTGCAGGTTGGTATGCTACTCCAATGTAGGCTGATATGATACTCCAGTAAAATTGCATAACTTCCTATAATATATAGATCCATGATTGACAACAAAACAATGACCAGGTGTACAAAAGCGCAAAAGCAATGATGATGATCGTGATGAGAAGAATACCTTCCTTTCTAAGAGTAAGTGTTGAAGTTTGAGTAGATTCAGAATATTCTTATTGTATTTGAATAGGACAAAACCCTAAAGAATATTATTATATTTTATTTTCTAAGACGACCCTATTTTCCCTTTGTAAAAGATGACCCTATTGATCCTTGACAAGTAAAATGTAAAATTAGGTCTAGCCCAACCTAATTTTAGGGTGGCCAAACTACTATTTATAAGGGAGGCTAGCGCCTCATTTGAAGACACACACACAAGCTCTCAAGTCAAGAAGAGAAGTGCATGAGTCTCAGAGGGAGACACTACTGCAGCTAGAAGGTGACATTGAGGAAGATCTTGGTTTATCTCTTGGGTGTATCTTGATTAAGTGGTGCGCTACTCTTCTCTAGTCAAGGGTTTGAGAATGATCTTCTTCTTTGTTAGTTCTCTCTTGGAGAGAGAGGCATTGTTCTTGGTTGTTGAATCTATATTGAGGAAGTTTGTTGGGTTTTTCCCAGGGTAAATCTTGTGTATGCTGTGGATGTTATTCTTTCAGTGATCCTTAATGAAATTATTGTGCTAATTGTTTAAAAGTAAAAGAACACTAATCTAATTAATTGATTAAGATGAAAATTCAACACACAAGGAAACACATATATCAATATGCAATAACTTTTGAAATGTAGTGGCCAAGTCCCAATGTTGCTTACACCATGAACTTTAAACAACCCTCCAACACTTCATCAATATTTATATATTGCTCTAGTATAATTCAAGGAAAGGGATACTAATGCTCAAAGGAAATATTCCTTAACAATAATTAAGAGAATAAATGCATTGGTACCATATATCTTTGGCATTAATCCAAAGAGGGGTGTTTCCTTCAATTGCAATGTTATCCAACATTGACACATGAATATATAGATTCGGGTGCACATTTAAGCCAACAATAAATTGGAAATTTTCTTCTACTTATCTACTACATATTTGTTGGGCATTGTCACAATGCCTCCAACCCTTTTAATATTCCTTGAGTTGACCCAATTATCTGATCGGCCATTGTTATGAACCCAACACTTTACACACTACAATTCTCAACTACGATAGTTTTCATTGGAGTTCAGATAAAAAATTGATTATCCAAAATGATAGCAATACCACTAGTTTACCAAGGAACAAAAATTCCCTACACGATGTGACATTTCCAACATTAATATGGTTATTCATACATTTAGAGGAGGACCAATAAATAGAAATTGGGAAACTATAGGCCACCACATTTTATTGAGTGTAGGACATTCCAACGCCAATGAGAGTAGCGTTGCACAATTAAGTTCTTATAAAATTGTTTTTCCTAATTAGTGAGGTGTTCAACCTACTCAAGGGGTGTATGGTCCATAATGTGACCCAACTACTACAAAAAACGTGTTTGAGGATTAGATAGAAGTTTGGGTGGTTCAATCCACTATTAGACAACAACTAACTGATACAAGGAAGGCATGCGATCCTTAGGCACAAAATCAATGGTCTGGAATAGAGACAAGTTGCTAATTATAAGAGACTAAGAGTAAAAAATATATAGGGAAGTGAAACATATCTTTTAACACAACCATTGATTTCTTTTAGTCAAATAAATGGATGGTCTAAACCTATTATTTGATAGATTTTAGTATTGTTATATTTAACAAAGAATCAATGTATCTATGTGGGTTCACTAGTGTAATGATGGACATGTGAAAGCGTTTTCCCAATCAAAACATCAATGTTGGTATTCTAATCAAGAGCAATTCATTCTCCAACCATCACTTGTTATTCCCTTACTCATTGCACAACCATAAATTGAGCAGATAAATCTAAAATGTTTTACTTGTTGTAGACACAAATTGATATAGAAAAGATTAAGATTATCACAAAGATTTAATCCCATCACTGAATCCATTACACAACAAATAGAACACTTTATAAGATAAATATTTTACCCTAGAAACCCAAATGGGATAACCAACTTCGAATGGTTGTTGAGCTTTCATTTCTACAATCTTCGGTTTACAATGCAATTCATGGTGCTATGGCCATTCAACAATTCACACAACTCATTTTCCTTTGCATTCTCTCCTCTTGCCCAAAAAAATACCATTTGAGAATGAAATCACAAGAATAAATAGAGAGAGATGGGAATAATGGGAAGGCTAAGGGATTGACCTTTCAATTCCCATTCATCTGCATATTCTCCTCCCTTATTCTATTTTTATTTTTATTTTAAATAATTCATGTTTTTTCTCCTTTGTCTTATTCTGCTTTACTTTGCATTGTCTTTTACATATTTACTAACCTTCCTTAATTGATGAATTTCCTTAGACACTAAGGTGTACACCCACTGCTTTATGTTTGGATACATTTTACATCGCAACTCCCAATTAAGAGGTTTTTTTGTCTCCAAAATATTAGAGGACCAATCTAGATCAATGTGCTTTCTGTCTACTTCTTTGGAATGTGGCTCTAACTCTAGCTCTTGGCTACAACTTTGACTTTGGCTCTGGATACTAGCTCTTGTTTTGGCTATGGTTCTTGCTCTAATTCCTAGCTCGCTTGTTCCCACAATGTAGAAGTCTACTCTCTAACTCTCATCTTTGAGAAATATCAAGATCCAAACTTTGCAATAAACTTTCATTCCCATCTCTCTCAGAGTTGGAGACAGTCCATATTCACGGTAAATGAAGCTAAGTTGAATGCTTGTCTGTTTTTTTAGTAATATCTCGCCCATTATTCCCTCACACAACAACCCCATAAAAGGAGGTGTGGTCTGCCTTCTTCTACTATGATCAATGGCTTCTCGGCATGGAAAAAAATCTTTGGTGCTTGCACATGCTTACAAGCATTTTGTTTCTGCAACAATGACATTTGGATGACAACCTTTGTGTGCAATCACAATTCATCATCCAATGCTCTGTTTTCTTTGGAAGTTGTCATGGGGTTCTCAAGAAACCCCTTAAAATTGATCTCTGTGCACCAATCTCTGGCACATCTTTAAGAATGGGCTCTTCTGATGCAATATCGAAAACAACAATTGGATTGTGGTTTTCCTTGGCATCAACCTATTATCTGTCTTATTACTGTCACTGACCTCCTTTGTTGCTACAACTCCTTGGACTAGAGATGCAAGAAACTCTTTATCTTCTTCAGTATTCACTCTCCACACTCCTCTCTTGATTGTGAGGTTTCTAGGGTGAAGCTCTGGATGAAGTCACCAACACTTTGTTTGCCAATGGCCACTCAAATTGCACTGGTGGAAAAATTTCTTAGCGTTGTTGTATGAAATTCTTAACTTTCTCCTTTTCTCAAAGTGCCTTTGAATTTGTTGTTGGTTTGAGGACGTATTCTTACCATTCCTCCTATGGAAGAAATCTAGCTTGTGGCATATGGCTTGATTTGAGTCCTAGAAATATACCACACGATGGCATTTATTCCCATAGAATTAGCATACCTTTGAGTACCATTGTTAGAAACACCATGGCCATTCTTCCTATAGCAATGAAAAATAAAAAATTCCTTATCTGATGCATACACATGGTTCTTTTTATTCTTCTCTTGGTTGATTTGCTTACTACTTCTTCCAAGTGCAGGTGTAGGCCGAGTCTTTGAACTCTTCTCATCACTACATTTCGACAATTTTCCACAAGAAGGATGAGGTGGTAGTGGGCTACTAAATTCTTGTACTACTATGCTTTCTTCTGATGAGCAAGACAACTATGCCATGTCATTTTCCTTCACAAACATGATCTTGGATTTTGTGGCCTTTTCCTCTTTTCCATTGAAACCCAGGCCTTCATGCTTGACTCTATGTTAAGATATAGTGGGGTTTAGGATGCATTGTCTTCTATTGCCCAACCCTTTTCCATTATAGCCTATTTTCCTTAAAAATTTCAATCCAATGCATTTGGTATGCCTTTCAAATTCACCAAGTTTCTCTTGAGAAATGTATGTAGAAGGTGAGCTTACCAGAGTTGTCTCGGTCATGATGTTGGATTCGACAATGGAAATGTAAGGTGGATTTGCTTCTTTGTGCTCATGGGCATCTACTTGGAACTTTTCCAATGCCTTCTCCTTCTATGCAAATTATTTTTGCAGCTGAGTCATCATTTGAGTGGACCCGTCCTTCTACTAGTTGTTCAATTGGATGACGTTCTCTCCCATGTGTACAAATTGAACTCTACTCTTGTCCTAGTGTGAAATAATGATACCGAGGGAGTATTGGGATTCAACAAATTGATTCTTCAACAATGGTAACAATCTTTTCGATCTCTCAAGGTTCTTCTCCACCTTTCTCATCCTCTGGTTAAACATTTGGACTTGTTCTCTTCTTGAAGATGAGCATTTATGACCTACACGTTTTCCAACCTCTCTTTGTTTTCTTTATCCATGTTAGGTATGTAATGTTATAGAAATTGTGTCATAATCAAGGATTCAACTTATCTAATACCATATGCTCTGTAAACGAGGGAATTATATCCCACTCACTTCACCAATACAGATACTTTGCATAAATGATACCTGGTCTTTGCAATCTCTATTCAGGGTTGTTTATTAGGATTCTCCATCTTCGATGAAACCTGCAACAACAATCAACCTTTGAATTTGTTTGTGGAAACTCTATATAGGATTCAATTCATTTTCTTATTTTCCTCTATGGTTTTCTGAATCATTAAGACTACTTACAAATCTAGGGTGTAAGGTTGAGTTGAGTAAAAAAGTGTTAGGCTCTAATTGTACAATAACTGACAGTGTTCAAGAGTATTGTGCTATTTTTTTCTTCTAAGTATGCACACACAACAAACATATAAAAAAAAAAAAAACCATATCCGTTGTCAAGAAAACATATGTATCAACCCAAGAAAGGTCAATTTTGTCTTCAATGGACTGTTTGAATGAACACAAGGCAGTGTAGATATCAATATGCAATATCTTCTGAAATGAAGTGGCTAGGGTCCAATGTTGCTTACACCAGGAACTTTAAACAACCCTCCAATAATTAATCAATATCTATACACTACTCCAATATGATTAAAGGAAATGGATGCTCATGCTCAAAGACAATATTCCCCAACAATAATTAAGAGAAAAAATGCCTTGGTAGTATATATCTTTTCCATTAATTTGAGGAGGGGTGTTTCCTTCAATTGCAATGTTAACCAACATTGACACATGAATATATAGATTCATGTGCACATTTAAACCCACAATCAATTGAAAAATTTCTTTTACTTATCTACTGCAAATTTGTTGGGCATTATCACAATGCCTCTATCGCTTTTAATATTTTTGAGTCAACCTAATGATCTGATTGGACACTGTTATGAACCCAACACTTTACACAATACAATTCTCAACAGGGGAAATTTTCACGAGAGTTCAAATACAAAAGTAATTATCTAGAATGATAGCAATACCACTAGTTTATTAAGGAATAAAAAATCCTTGCACACGGTCACATTGCTAGTATTAATATGACTATTCATGCATTCATAGGAGGACTAACAAACAAAAAATGGGCAACTACAGTACACCACGTTTCACTGAGTGCAGGACATTTCAATGCCAATGACAATAGCGTTGCATAGTCAAGTTATTATAAGGTTGTTTGGTCACTTGCTAGCTTAACTTAATGTATATCCAAAAGAGAGGAGACTCATATATCCTGGATGCATATGGCCTAATTAGTGATGTGTTTGACCTATCCAAGGGGGTGTACGACCCATATTGTGACCTAGCTACTACAAAGCAACTTCTTGAGGATTAAATAGAAGCTTGGGTGGTTCAATCCACTATTAAACAACAACCAACTTATACAAGGAAGGCATATGATCCTTAGGCACAAACTCACTAGTCTAAAATAGAGACAAGTTGCTAATTATAAGACATTAAGAGTAGGAATTATCTAGGGAAGTGCAACAACTCTTTTAACACAACCATTGTTTTCTTTTGGTCAAATGAATGGATGCTATGAACCTATTATATGTTGGATTTCAATATTGTTATATGTAACAAATAATCGATGTCTCTGTGTGGGTTCACCGGTGTAATGACAGACATATGAAGGTGCGATCCTATTCAAAATATGAATGTTGGTATTCTAATCAAGAGTAATTTTCTCTCCAACCATAGCTTTCTATTCACTTACTAGTCACACAACCATAAAATTGAGTAGAACAATCTAAAATGCTTGTTGTAGGCACTAATTGATATAGAAAAGATTAATATTATTGAAAATATTTAATCATAGAACTGAAGCCATTACACAACAAATAAAACACTTCATAAGATAGATATTTTACCATGGAAACCGAAATGGGAAAAATAGCTTTGAATGGTTGCCCATCTTTCATTTCAACAATCTCTAGTTTACAATGCAACTCATGGCTCTGTGGCCATTCAAAAATTCACACATCGCCTTCTCCTTTTCATTATCTCCCCCTAACAAAAAAATGATCCTTTGAGAGTGAAAGTACATGAAGAAATAGAGAGAGTTGGGGGTAATGGGAAGACTAAGGGACTGACCTTTCAGTTCCCATTCCTTTCTCTCTTCTCCTCTCCTATTATATATATATTTTTTATTTTAATTAAATTCATGTTTTCTTCTTCTTTGTCTTATTTCACTTTACTTTTCATTTCCTTTTACAAATTTACTAACCTTAATTTCCGAATCGCCTTAGATATTGAGGGTTACACACATTACTTTATGTTTGGATCCATTTTGGATCAAAGGTTGTTTAAATTGGTGGTTGACCGAGGCTCATAATGTTTCAGTTAGTGTATGGTGATGATCCTCCCATTGTAGGGGAACATCATAGTGCACAACACAGAGGACGTGATTTCCCTCACAAGATACATATATATGCACATGATAAGAATGTTGTAATCTAGTTGAGCATATATCATTTTGATATCAATTAAGATTGTCTTCCTTGCTAATTCAACATGGAAATTTTGGTATAGACCTTTGGGTTGAGAAGGAAAACCATCATAGCCCCTAAACGTAATGGCCATTGGCATGAGTTCGAGGATGCCCAGATTTTCTGTAATGTGGTGGACATGATACATGTGGATGCACCTTCCTCAATGATGCATCAATGGATGTTGATGTTCCTAATTATGACATGAATATGAAATGAAACTATTGGCGAAAGTTGTGGTTTAGAGTTATCCAAATGAAAGGTCACGAGGCACGAACATGATGGGTCAATAACATCTAATGTAGATATTAGATCCTTCCTTTGAGAAGGAAATGTATGGACAACTTCGAGCGTAGACATGACCACTAGTGATTGCACTAAGTCATTGATGATGTTATAACTCTAAGTGACCCTTGCGTGAGGGTTATGATCCATGCATCATAGAGGTGCCTTGGGGACACGTGGTGTAGGGTCACTACTAGGGTGAAAATTTTTCAAGAGGATGATAGTGGATGGTTGGCTTACTTCCAGGTTCACCAAAGTCAAATCAGCTGCCATAAGGTATTGTCAGTTGTTAGTTTGAATATTGATTTCTACCAAAGTCATGAATATGTTTTGGTATGAAGGATCTCCATGTTGAGTAGGATTTGGGGGTGGGTGAGATCTTTTCAATTGGGGGGGTTATTTGATTCTCACTAGTTGGCTACCACTTCTTGCTGGGGGCAGGGGTTGCACAATACTGCTAGTTGCAGTTGGTTAGGAAATGGTTTTTGGGTGGTGTTTGGTCCTTGTGGAGGATTTGGTCCTTAGTGATCATTTCCTTCATCCATTTGTATTCAATGTTTTGGGGGTAGTGGTGAGTGTAATGAACCAATTCACCACATAATTCACAAGGGAAGTTGGTCTTCAGACCATTGTGATTTCTGATTTTGGTTTCCTAGATTGTCATTGCCCCCAATATTGTTGGTGCTTTAGGAGCATTTCCTCTTGGTCCTTGTGGTGGGTTTTGTGCTTTGTTCTTTCCTTTATTTTTCCCGTTAATCTGAGTATTTGAAAGATTTACCATGTTCAATTGCTCAAAATATCGAGTCATGTGAATACGTGAAGGTTGGACAAAGTTGGAATTGACCTATTATGAAGGGTTTCGTGGAATCATAATCCCTATCAGGGGGGTGCAAGAAATGGGAAATAATGGTTGGTCAGTGGGGGACTACCTATGATGTGGACATACCTATGCTACAATTTTGAGAATTTCATGAAGAGCCATGGATGTGTTGTGATGCATGCAATCCTAAGGGATACATGCTATACCCTGATGGTGATGGTCAAGGTTTTTTTATGTGGGTTGTTTGGAGTGGTATAAAGTATGTTGAATTTCCCATCACTTGGAGGATCCTTGTACTGATCCCTTCACTTGGAGGATCCTTATACTATGTTTCCTTTATAGATGATTTTTCTAGGAAGACATGGATATATTTCTTAAGGAATAAATAAGAGGTTTTTGAGAAATTCAAAGAGTTTAAATCTCTTGTGGAAAACTAAAAAGATAAGAAGATCAAGGTGATGATAACTGACAATGGAGGTAAATTCTGTGGAAATACTTTTGAATAGTTTTGCAAACAGTGTGGCATAGAAAGCCAAAATACCACACCATATACCACACAAAAAAATGGAGTTGCTAAAAGAATGGATAGGACATTGATGGATAAGGAAATGGGCATGCTTAATGGTGCCGAGATCGTACAAGAATTCTGGGTAGAGACAGTCAACACTGCAAAATATTTGGTAAATAGGTCTCCTTCATCAAAACTAGTCTACTCAACTCCACATGAGGTATGGTTCAGTAAGAAGCCTTCACTTTTACATCTCAGAGTATTTGGATGTGATCCATTGTGCATGTTCCCAAGGAAAGGAGGAGCAAGTTGGATAATAACACAGTCAAGTGTATTTTTATTGGCTACAAGGATGGAATGAAAGGTTATAAACTATGGGATCCGTTGTTGAAGAAAACAATGTATAGTTGATATGTGATCTTCAACAAAGTTGGAGGAACTTCCAAGTCTGAAGAGTTTCAAATAGAGAAAGAACTAGAGAAGCTAGTGTTTGAACTCAGAAATGAAGAACACAATTCATATGAGTCGATCAAATCAAATGAAGAGGTGGAACAACTGACTCCGGTTGTAATGAGGTATGAACAAGCAAGGAAACAAGTTGAAAGGTATACTCCATTTGATTTCCGTTCTGCATTTGTATTATCTGCCATTGACAAGGAGCCCAAGTTGGTTAGGTAGCCAGTCAACTCGACAGAGAGTAAACTTTAGAAGGATGCCATGGTCAAAGAAATGGAATCCTTGTACAAGAATGAGACGTGGGATTTAGTAGAGCTACTGTTGTTGGGAATCCCTATGCTAATGTTGTTGGTAGTATGATGTATGTGATGGTCTGCACTCGACTAGATATTTCTCATGCAATGGCAGTATTGAGAAGATGCATGTCGACACATGGGAAAGAGCACTGGAATATTGTCAAGAGAGTGTTCAATTATTTGCGTGGAACAAAAGCTTATTCTATATGCTACCAAGGGAAGCCTGAAACTGACATGGAAGTAAATGCACATGGCTTTGTCGACGCTGACTAGGTGAGACATATGGATCAATGAAGGATGATTACTGAATATGTGTTCAATATTTTTAGTGGAGCAATCAACTGGATGAGTAAGCAACATATGGTCGTAGCAATAGATGTTGAATACATGGAAGCAAAGATGAAGTATGTTTGCATATATTTTAATCAGGGATTGGGTTTGAGCAGAGAGATATGAAGATAAATTGTGATAGTCAAAGTGCAATATTTCTGGAAAAGAACCTGACTTACCATTTGAGGATGAAGTATATTGATGTACAATACCATTTCATGAGAGACATGGTGGAAAGAAAGAAGGTGTCGTTGGAGAAGGTAGACACTTTAGATAACATGGCAGACTCTTTGATCAAGTTTGTGAGTGTTGTGAAGTTCTCTTGGTGTAGAGAAGCAATGGGAGTTGTTTCTCTAGATCTATGAACAAAAGTTCAAGTTATCTTGTATCAACAAAGAATACAACACGTGGGAGAATGATGGGTTGTTATATTCTTTGCAGTAAAAGAATAGTCATATGAATGTCTAGTTGAGGTGGATAGACTGAGTGATGAGTCGACTAATGATTTAAGTCGAGTCAATTGTTAAGTCGAGGTCAAAGTGATCAATAGAGAAGTTGAAGTCGAAGTGATCGATGAGAAGTCAAAATTTCAACCAACATGAGGTTGATGGGAGGTTGAGTGTCATCCAACTGAAGACCAACTAGAGGTCGACTAGGTTGTCGACTGGTACTCAATTGTAATAGAATCCTGAGATTCGCGGGATTGCAACCAATCATTTGCGTGCATATGTAAATTTTTTTGGGGGCCATGATTTAGGGTTTTTCATGTTGTAAAGCCTCTAAATAAGGCGTGTTGTAATACTGTAGAAAAATAATATTTAGATGAAGGTTGTTGGTCATGTAGATGCAAGTCAAATTGGATGCAGGGTTGTTCTTGTGTAAAGCAAGAGAGTATGAGGGCGATTGTGTCTTAGGTGTAGACCAAGGTTAGCCATGTAAACTTTTATTCAATGAATGAATAATACAACAAGAGAGAAATACACTCAAGGAATGTTGGTTTTCCCGGTTGGATTTCCAGAGAATTTATTTCTTGTTTAAATTTGTCTTCTCTTTCCTTGTTGGTTTAGTGTGGATGTTTATTTCCTTACAGATCCATGTAGACATGATAATAGGAAATGTTGTGAAGAATAAACTTCATCAATTTAACTTGTTTAAAGATTGGCTATAATGTCAAATTATTCAACCTGAAGTTGCCATTCATCCAGGTAATGAGAACTTCTAAGTCACCAAATACTTGCAAGTATTGAAACCCTTTATTTGCAACTAGTTTCATTAAGCACTTTAATGCCATAATCTCCGTGAAATTATTTGTTCCTTCCTCCAACCCTATATCAAACTCTATAACATGTGAATCATTCAAAAAAAATAAACCACTAGCACCACAAACAAAATTATGGCCTTGGTTTGTGCCATCAAATTAATACCCTTGTTGGAACACATATATTTTTCTAAACTTTAGACTTAGATAAGTTTCATTTTTCTTTAAATAAGGACAAACACACACTTGAATATCATTGTTGATGAAGCCTTCCGTTGAATCCAATGATCTGAAATCCTTAAAAGTTATGGAGCCACCCACTTGTTAAAAGGTCAAATCACCAACGGTTGCCTTCGAAATGTCAGGTTTCGGGGTTTTGCGATACTAACAATCCAACATGTAAGAACTCCAAAGTCCTAATATATGAAGTCGTGAAACTATCTTAAGTTAAACTGGGTTAAATAAATGATTTAAAAATGATTAACAATATTTAAACCTTATCGCAATTTCACGTTTCGGGGATCCTACCTCGAACGACAACCAAAGTCCTGATACCCAAAATCATGAAACCCTTGAAGTTAATCGCAATTATTTAAAAGGTTAAAAGTGATTAATATTATTTAGTCAATCGCAATTTTGTGATTCGGAAAACGTAGCTCGAACTAGTATAGAATATCTCGAGACCCGAAATCTTTGAGGTTAATCATGATTAATTAAAAGGGTTAAATGCAATTAAACTTAATTAATCACATCACGATTTCACATTTCGTAAGTTATAGCTCAGGCTGTTATAAGATCTCCCAAGAGCCAAAACGTCGAAATTTACTTAATGATAACTATGATTAACCGATGCTTAAACAAATATTATCTCTTAATTAATACATCGCTTAATGATGACTCGAATATATTCAAATTTCATATGTGCTTTTCCCGAGCATGAACCACCCAAAATAAATGCCATTAATAATACCTTTACGACAATCATTCCAAATAATATTTTGAGCCACCGCTTGAATCTGATTCATTAAAGAAAGTAAATACTTTGTCAGTGAAGGTATTGGTTGATCAATGCGATTAAAGGAAAAGTATTGCGAATTTGAATTTCATTATGCTTTTTACTGAGGTGTAAGTTTTTCCTACTGAAAGATTTTTACGCCTTTCCTGTGGTAGATAACAAAGTTCGAAGGCTTGATACCATGGATCCACAAAAATCACCTAAAGCGACTGGTGAAAGTTCGATCTAGAACACAAATGTTCTCTCTAACACCTTGCCCAGAAGCATAGACAACGTCAAATCCTGGACACAAGTATTCAACATCTTACAATATGAATTGGTAAATTGCCCGGATGATTCAAGTGACAACGAGAAGGAGAACATATCTACCAAATACAAAATTGTTGCTTAGTTAGAGCTACAGAATATAGCGACAAGGCCTAATCTCTTGCCCTACAATGATATGATTGGTTGGGCACTGGACCACGTAGATATCCCAACCAGAACTATTTTCAATTTGCAAAAGGTCGTAGTTGGGTCTTTCAGGCCGAAGAATCTACAGGTGATGTACAAATTGTCTCCAGTATCCAATTTTGTTTACAATGCAAATTTCCTAGTAGATTTCAACAAGAAGGAATGTGACCAATACGGAAAAAACCTTCCCGATTTAATTAACGACTAGTATTCTCGCCCTGAGAAGTTCAGAGTGGACTCCCATGTTATATATCCAGTTTCCGCACTATAACCCCACATAATGTACATAAAAATGATGATGTGTAGGCTCTACGGGAAGGAAAACACAATTCATTTCTTTTTACAGTGGGTACCTATTATACACATAGTAGTAGAAGGGTACTCTTTTGACTGGGAAAATATATTGTCAGACAATTTGGTTCAAGAGATTATAAGATATCAGTCACTAAGAGCCAAGGGGAAATCAACCCAATTTTTCATGTCCGCTTATATTATGTACATCGTTTATTTCATGATGCCTTTTCCGCTGATGGAGTAGAGTTGGACTCGAAATATTGTCGAACCCACACACATTTTCCATTCGAAGCTTTGGGAAGAAAAAGAAAAATACTTCTTTTATGAGATCTACAACTAGGTAGTGGTGCCAATGCACACCACCATATATGGCTACCCACCTCCCAGAATCTTCGACAAAATTGTGAATAACCTGGGCAGAATAACAGACTGGTATATCGAGGAACACTTCTCCTATATTAGGGTTTTTGGTTGTTTAGTTCCTCCATATGCTTTGCCACATTTTTTACTAGATCGACTAGTGTGATGAGAGGTCGCACGACAAACCGTGCTCGGTGGGATTAGGAAGGAGCTCAAAACAGTATAGAAAAATGTATGGCCCTCTTTTCCCCTGCAGATTGGTACATTTTCCCTATTGGATTTCGGTCACTCTAAAGTAGAGGCCACGACTTTGGAAGAAATAAGGCTGGTCAACATTGAATTAAAAAAGCATGACCCTCAAAAGGTCGTGGGTAATCACATGGCCAGTTGTAATTTGAAAAGGTATGAACACGAAGATTCCCCTCAAGACGGGCTTTTCCTAGGAGTGAGATCCTATCCAGAAATCTTGAGTCGAGTTCAGGATTTGTCACCCAATAAAATGATTGAGTTTTATGAATTCCAGAAGCACCGAAGAAGTATCCTCCCTAAAGTGTTACAAGGAGAGACCCTGACGTCTACAGTTGCACAACAAACGAAGACCCGAAGCCCAAAAGCAGTAAGCTCTAGTGGACAAGAAAATTGGGAAAGCTTGGAGAAGACTGAGGTGTCTACTCAGAAATAAGATATCCCATCGATAAATGTATCAGGTGACCAAGCCAAAGATCAATAAGAAACACTGACAAAGGAGGGAGAAGAAGGACCACTGTTTTCACCAGATAAATCAACTACAAATGTGGCAGGGAAACATTGGTCCACCAAAATCGGTAGCCCCATCCAGTTCATCACACTGTTATAATTCACCAGAGGAAATCCAAATGCATAGGTAATATTCATAGAGGACCTCACACCCAGTTCGGTTGAAGAGTTGCCTCCTTCCAATTTCTTTTTCAACAAGAAAAGGAAGGCTGTGGTGAAGAGAGAAATGCACCTAAAGGAAGGTTCAGCTGCCAAAAGACACAGGGTCCTAATTGATGGAGAAGCCTTGGAGGAGGTAGACTTTTTTGAAGAAGTAGCGGTTTCACTAGGGGATTTTTCAATAACTAACCAATTTTCAGTCGAAAATTTAAAAGAATGACTGAAGCAGAAAGATTTGCAAATAAGCCAGTTGCATAATCAAATGAAGACTATAGAAAAGAACGTATGGAACGAGGTCAACAAGGGCTTCAAGAAGATTAGAGCTAGTGACAAACTGAAAATCCAATAGCTCAAATACAGCCTCGAGGAGATACACTTGAATATACAGGCGAGCCAGGGACGGGCCACCCAACAAGATGAGTTGGTAAGGCAACTGCAAGACAAAGTAACCTCTATTGAAAACATGATTGTAGATATAACATTGTTCCAAGATCTTGCATTGGAAGTGCAAAAGGAACTGGAAGCAACACAACAAAGCCTTATCACTAAGGTTTAAACTGTCCAAGATCATTTTCGGGTGATAGATCAAGAATTAAATAACATTTGTTGATGAGAGAGAGAAGTTATTTTTGCCCGGACTGCCTTCCAAGAAGCAATTGTGTCGTCAACAAAATAAGGAGTAGCTATGGATTCCAAGTTGTCTGTTACAGAACAGACCATAGGTGATATAATACTAAAGTCTTGGGAATCTAGCATAGCTGAAAGCAGGAAAATGGCTAAGGAAGTGAAGGAGTTTTGTGAAGAGGCTTTCCAGTCACTCAACAAAGAATCATTAGGCCTTGATAAAGAAGATAGCTTGGAGTACTGAGACAGATTGACATAACAAAACATCAACTTGACATTAAGACAAATATGGAAGAGATTCAGGCCGAAATATCACAGATAAAACAGGTTGATATTATTCAGATAAATAGATGGCTAGTGAAGCCTAATCTGCAATTTCAATCTATAGTTTCAGAAGATAGACAAATGGGAGGAAGATTGCCTCAATTGGAAAAGAAATTATATATTTTTGAAGCTAGTAATTTAACAGAGCCCTCCAGGCTGGTGGCATAATTTGTGAGCAGATGTATCAAATGTATTGAGAAAGGAAAAGGTAGCACCGCTGGAAACAAATAAGATGACTTGTGTACATTATCCATTTCGGAGCTGGAGAACTAGAGAGAAAAATTCCTCTGCCAGCATAATGAGGAGACTGACAGAAAATATGCAAGTCAAGCGTTTCACATTTTACATTTTGTAATCTTTTACTTTCTAGAAATAAGCGAAATTCCAACCGTTTTAGGTTGAGAACCTTTTGTATAAATATAACTTTTTAAGGTTAATCGTGTACTGCTTCTTGCCGTATTGTAACTGAGAAAACTCATTTTCTGTGAGTATTAATACAAGTGCAGATAGGGATTCCAAATTTTGTGTTGTTTGAGTTATGTGCCCTCTTTGTGTTTCATATCTTCTGTTCTCTTTAAGTCCTTCCTGAACAAATGAATGATTACAATTTAGTACAACAATTACTGTGATTACGTTCCATTTGGTATTTGATTAGCAAGCAGTTTTTCCTTTGTAGTTGCTATCAACAAATACAAGACCTGCCTGTTATTTGGATTACTACATCTTATATTCTTTCAGGATTGCATTCTACATTTCTTTCTACTATAAACAAGGTAAGACTCTTTTTTCATTGATGCCTTAGTTTGTTTAAATAGTTTTGTAATTTTCTTCTCTTCTTTCAATTTGATAAATTGACTCAGACGACGAAATATGGCCTATGTTCTGTTCAGATATTAATTCCATTTGAGGATTTAACTCTCACACAACTAATGGAATAAAAATCACCTTTAAAACCAACTTTCCATAATTCCTGATGCTTGACATGATTCTTTGAGCCTTAAGTTTAATCCCAAGAAAAATATCTTTTTGGCGTCGTTGTCGGGTACGGAGAGACGAAGTCATTTTTCCTTGGGAGAACGACATGGTAAGTTTCCTTCTTTTATAGTGAACAAAGATAGAATACAATATTAAGGATAATTTTAATTTTCAGTTGGCGACTCCACCACTAATAAACTGGCATCCAGTTGAAGAAATACCAGAAAAAATACGGATGATAAGCAGACCCCGCTCATATCCGACCCTGAAAAAAATTTAAAACCAAGGGGATACCTTAAGCATATCACTACTTCTACAAGTAAGGTTTATCAACCCAAACCCACACAGTCTAATACTAAGGTTCCTTCTGAACAATTAACTCTGCAAGAAGTTTCCACCCAAATCTATTTCGGAGAAACATCGACTGATAGAGTCGAAGATGAAATCATAAACCCTGATTTGGTTTTACCCAAGATAAAGATCGAAACCGATTTAATTGCCTCCTTTAATAATAAAGGGAAAATACCCATCTCAATACCTGCTTTGATTGATATTCCATCAGTCCCCGAAATAAAATTTCCATCTTCCCAAAGTTTCGAAGAACATAGCTTACACTCTGATTTGACTCCTATTGGATCTCCCATTTATATATCCTGCAAGTTTGAAGAACCTAGTCCTCATCTCTCTTTTCCCCCCTTCTTCGATTTTATATCTCCTGACGATCAGTTCTCAGAACCCCTTTCCCTTCATCCCGAAGTAGCTAGAAGACCACTACACATGTTTGAAAATCCTTTCTATACTCTCCAAGTTTCATCCCCTAGATTATCAATGGTTTTTGCTGGAGGAGGCGGTGCCAGAGGTGGTGGAGGTGGAGGAGGGTTGGGTGTTGGAGGAGGAGGAGGAGGTGGTCAAGGACCACCTCCACCTCCACCTCCACCTCCTAGAATTTTTACTAAAGTAGCTGCTAGGTATGCTCCTTTAGTCCTCCCAGTTCCCCTCCACGATTTACTCGAAAACTATATGAAAAACCTGCCGAAGTTCACAGGGGAGGGAGACTTAATGACCACTGAACACATAAATTTTTTCGATCAATTTGCCGATATCCTTAGCCTTGAGCACGAGGATGTTTATTCAAGACTCCTAGTTCAAAATTTCGAAGGACAAGTGAGAACCTGGTTCCAAGGGCTACCAACAGGTTCTATAAGAACATACGACGAGTTAGAAAATGCCTTTCTCAGACAATGGGGAGAGAGAAAATATCACCTTTATTATTTAACTGAGTTTGGAGCTTTAAGAAAGAAAAATTCAAAAACAGTTCTCGAATTCACTCGGATATTTAATAAACTATATAACAAAATTCCAGTTGAGGTTAAACCTTCACAACTTGCAGCAAAGATGACTTTCGCAGGGTATTTTGAGCCCAACTTTGCCTCTCTGTTGAGGGAAAAGTGATCTGCCGACCTCACAAGAATGCAAGACGATGCTATAGAAATAGAGTCAAATATGATGGCATCGGGAAAGTTAAAAGATAAAATCAAAATGAGAAATAAAGAAACCAAGCGATTTACAGAACAAGTAAGACCTTCTGGATCTGAGAGGTCTGTGGAAGACAAAATGGATGACATGGAAAAAATAATCAAAGAATTATATAATAAAATCTCGAAAATGGAACTAGATCAATCTAAAATGGATCAGTTCGTTAGAAAAGATTTCAGGAGGAATCCTAACCCTCAAATACAACAAATAAAAATAAAAAATGAAGATCAAAATATTCAGACCCCCTTTAAAAATGAAAATTTTAGAGGAGGAGATGACATGCGAAACTTTGAGGAGTTAGAGGAAGATATGAATAATATTGGTGATGATTTTCAAGAACCTTATTTGACGAGGCAAGATTATGAAAGTTCTTTAAATGTAGAATACTGGTTTAATAATGATGATAACATAAATATCACAGAAGATTCTGCTTATCAAGGAATCACTGACAACATAATGGTCGAGCTTCAACAGAAGTATAATTTAAGGCCCAGAAATAGAAACATCGCAACTACCCAACTGAAGAAAATCTTGTCGAGAAGTAAAACAAATGAGGCAACTCAACAAGTAGCTAAAACACAGACTGCCAAAGGAAAAGCAGCTGAAACACAAACTGCCAAAACAAAAGAAGTTGAAACATAGAATGCTAACACAAGAGCAGTTGAAACACAGACTGCCAAAACAAAAGCAGCTAAAACATAGAATGCTAAAACAAGAGCAGTTGAAACACAGACTGTCGAGACAAAAACAACTGAAATGAAAGAAACACAAACTAATAAATTAGAAAAAAAGGAGATAGAAGCCCCGACCAAAGAAGCCGAAAAGGCAACCTGAAGTTTTAGTGTAGAGAACGAGATTAATAAAATCAAGATCCATGTGCCTCTGGTTGAATTGGAAAAAAACCCTACATATAGAAAATAGATTGCCAAAATGATAAATTTTATTGTTGTCGAAAGTCATGCGGATGTTATAAATTTAGAATATGATAAACCAACTATAATGTTTGGTCTGCATTTTGAAAATGCCATAGATTTTGTCGCTCCTTTCTACATTACGCTGATTGTGCATGATCATCTAGTCCATAATTGCATGTTGGATTCTGGAGCCTACCACAATGTGATGCCCAAAGATATTATGGATAGACTTGGTCTTGAAGTTACCAGACCATACGAAGATCTGTATTCTTTTGATTAGAGAAAAGTTAAATGTGTGGTTATGATTAAAGATTTAGTGGTTAATCTTGCACATATTCATGTAAAAAGTGTTCTGATGGATGTGGATGTTGTTGATATCCCTCCAAAGTACGACAAGATGTTATCTAGATCTTGGGGTTCCAAACTTGAAGGATCCCTTCAACTCGACATGACATACACTACAATCCCGATCTTCGGTGGATAGTTCACCCTCCTGTACAAAGAAACAAGGTTGGCATATATAGTAAGTGACCCGCTGAATCCAAATAATTATCCTGTTTATGTTTCATATTAGGATTTAGAAAAATGTATATTATTGATCGATGATGATTTAGAAGAATGTATAGAAGAAAATTGTACAGAAAAAGAAAAAATAGAAAAGACAAATAAAAATGTAAATAGTACTGGAGTTTGGAAAATGTATTTCAATGGTGCTTCGTCTTGTGAAGGAGCAGGAGCTAGAGTGTTGTTTGTGGCACCTAGAGATGAGTTTATTATCTCTTTCTCTTACATATTACAATGGGACATCGATTACACCAATAATGTATGTGAATACGAAGGCCTGGTTTTAGGATTAGAGGCTGCTAGAAAGTTGAAGATTGAAAACCTGGTAGTTTATGGCGATGCAGAATTAATTATAAAGCAGATAAAGAAACAATATCAGGCCAAACACTCGAGGTTGAGGTCTTACAAAAATTGTGACTGGGATCTGATTGAATTTTTTTTTCTCATTGTTTAATATTCGTCACATCCCCAGAACAAAAAATCAACAGGTAGATTCATCGGCCAAAGTAGCCGCAATGTTTGTACCTCCCACTGTTCTCAAATTGAAGTATCACATAGAAATAAGGCACATACCCTCAATACCAAACATATACAACACTAGCAGGTCTTTGAAGATGATGAGCAAATCAAACAATTCCTAGAAATGGTGGACAAATTTTTCGAAATGCATATTGATCGGGAAAAACAAAATGACCCTTCTTGGATAATGCAGGAAGGTGAGGATCCTTAGGAGTTCCGAGATAAGATCACTAATCATCGCATGTTGGTACTGAAAAATAATCAGATCCATAAAGTTCTAATTCCTTTGGAGAGATTATTTGATAATGATGATATTCCCTTGAATTCTACTTTGCAGCCTCAGCCTAAAGAGGTTGAAGATTGTAATACAGGAACCAAGGAAACTCCTAAGATGGTAAAAATATCTAAATACCTCCCCCCTGAAATAAAAATCAAATATGATGAGTTAATCAAGTAGTACAAGGATGTTTTTTCCTGGTCCTATGATGAGTTAAGAACTTATGATACCATCGTAATCAAACACAAAATTCCCCTAAAGCAGGGTGTTAAACCGTTCAGGCAGAATCTCAGACAGATAAATACCATACTACTGCCTGTGATAGAAAATGAGGTAAATAAGCTCATGGATGATAAAATCATTGTTCCACTCAGATACTCCGAGTGGGTAGCCAACCTGGTCCCGGTAAGAAAGAAAAATGGTGAAATCAGACTGTGTGTAGATTTCAGAAATTTAAACAAATCATCCTCAAAGATAATTATCCATTACCCAAAATGGACCACGTGTTGGAAAAAGTGGTCGGGGAAAATTGAATGTCCATGATTGCAGACTTCTCAGGATATAATCAAATTGTAGTCCACGAAGATGATAAGGAAAAAACCACGTTCACCACCCCATGGGGTACCTTCATGTATGACAAAATTCCATTCAGACTAATGACCACAGAAGCCACGTTCCAACGAGCTATGGACATCGCCTTTATCGGTGAAAGATATAAGTTCGTAGTGATATATCTTGATGATCTAACAATATTTTCTAAATCTGATACAGAGCACCTGGTGCACCTCAAACAAATGTTTGAGAAATGTTGAAAAATCGGTTTGTCTCTGAATCCCAAGAAATCTCATTTTTCTATGCAGGAAGGTAAACTCTTGGGCCACATAGTATATAGAGATGAAATTAAAATCAACCCGAAAAGAGTTGAAGCTATAGATATAATAAATATTCCTCGGAATATAAAAGAGATTCAATCATTTTTAGGAAAAAATAATTTTTTAAGAAGATTCATCCCAAACTTCATTGAAATTGTAAAATTGATTACAGATATTCTCAAGAAGGAAAATGAATTTAAATGGACAACCGAAGCCAAAGCATCATTCGAAAGTATCAAGAAAGTTATAGGTGAAGCATCAATGTTGGCCAACCCATATTATACGAAGGAATTCTTGATTTTCTCATTTGCCTCTGAACACACTATCATGGTCGTGTTCTTACAAAAGAACGATGAAGGTTTTGAGAAGCCTATAGCATTATTTAGTAAAAGTCTTAGAGATGTCGAGAGATATGATATACTAGAAAATCAACCATATGCAATGGTGAAATCTCTCAAGGCTTTCAGAACTTATGTGCTCCATTCTAAGGTATTCGTTTATGTACTAACCAGTGTTGTCAAGGACATATTAGTTCAGCCAGATAGTGATGGAAAAAGAGGCAAATGGTTGGCCAAGATTCAAGAATTTGACCTAGAATTAAAATCGACCAAACTGGTCAAAGGTCAGGGTTTGGCTAAATTACTAGTCGAATCAAATTTTCGGGCACTTGGGATAAATCATTTACAATCCTATGAAGAACTTCTAGATATCGAAGAGTTTGATGACCAGATACCTATGACTCAAATCTAGGAGAAATTCTCTTCTTCAGCTTGGTATAAAGACATAGTTTCCTACATTCTCACTCTGCAATGCCCGAGCGATATGATTCCTTCCAAAGATATAACGTTGAAGTTGCACACAGTAAAATATTGTATCATGGACAGTCAACTATATTGGAATGATCCTCTAGGTTTCTTACTAAACTGTCTAGTAGAATTTAAAACGGAGAAGGTAATAAACGAATTCCACGAAGGAGTGTGTGGAGGGCATCATGCATGGAGATCAACGACCTATAAAATCCTGAGAGCTGGATATTATTGGCTGAAACTATTTACTGATGTGAAGGATAAAGTCAGAGCCTGTAACCCCTGTCAACTATTTTCGAGCAAGCAAAATATTCCCGCACTACCTTTGGTCCCAGTTAAAACAGAAGCTTCGTTTTAGCAATGGGGTCTAGATTTCATCGGTGAAATACATACACATTCAAGTGCACAACATAAGTGGATTTTGAGCGCTACTGACTATTTCACCAAATGGGTAGAGGCTATTTCGATGCGAAACACAACAGATACAGTGGTGATCGGTTTCTTGGAAGAAAACATTTTATCGAGGTTTGGCTGTCCTCGAAAGATAGTTACCGATAATGCCCAAGCGTTCAAGTCCATGGATTTGGTAAGTTTTTGTTAGAAGTACAACATTTTACTAGGGCATTCCACAACATATTATCCTCAGGGCAATGGGTTAGCCGAATCCTCGAACAAGAGTCTAATCATCATAATTAAAAAAGTGTTGACTGAAAATAAGAAATCCTGGCATGTACATTTGAAATACGCTTTGTGGGCTAATCGGATAGGCACTAAGAGATCAATCAGAATGCCCCCTTTTCAAATGGTATACGGTATGGATGTTGTTCTCCCCATCAATCTTGCTTTGCTCGTAATGAAACTCTAGCAAGATGCCAAGGAAGAGCCAAATCACGTCACCAGTAGAAAAAATCAATTGATTGAAGTCCAACAAAATAGGACTGAAGTAGATGAGAATCTCCAGAAATATAAAGATAACATGAAAGCCCTGTTTGACCAAAAAGCTAAAGATAGGGAATTCCTGCCCCGTGACTTGGTTTTAAAGTGGGATTCTAGGAAGGAAGACTCGGGAAAACATGGCAAATTCGACCATATCTGGTGTGGACCCTTCAAGATCACAGCTTCTGAAGGGAAGAATTCATTTTTGTTGGAAAATCTGGATGGAAAAATCCTTAACGCCCCTATCAACGGGTGTTACCTGAAGCATTTTATGCAATAAATGGTTTCCAAAATCTTACTGTATATACCGGTTTGATTTCTTTACTTTGATTCATGATTTTTCATTTCTTTGGTAAGTTTCTACTTTCACTGTAAATACAAACACGTTTTTTGTTTTCAAAAAGGAAAACAGGAAAAAAAAAGGTAACAGTTACTATTTCTTTTGAGAAGTATCTGATAGCTCTCATGTTTATTTTTATCATGGGATACTGGCTGATAGTAAAAATATCAGAAATACGTTTCGGAATAGTGATATGCTCCCAAAACAGGTGATAAATAAATAGTCGACTTAGTTGAAAATATGAAGAAATTTTCAGGCATGAGCTTCTAAAACCTACTGAACCAAGTTGAAGTTTTCAGGGGAATTTAGCTAAATCTGAAAGAAGTCTCATTCATAGAAATATTGTAACCTAACCAATGATGAGAGGAATGTGAGAATTATGGACTAATCTTAAAATTTTCCTCTGATGTTTAATAAATAAAATAAAAAAGTTTAATTAAATGAAAATTAAATAAAAATGAAATACAAATAAAAGATCTTAAAGAAACATGAGAATCATTGAAAATATTATGCAAGATTGAACCTATTCACAACAGAGCTGTTGAACTCTTACTTTTCCAATCTTCTCATCCTAAAGCGTATGTTCCCTTTGGTTCTCATCTTCTCCCTTGGTCTCCACAAAGAGAAGATTTCTCCTTAACTCTCAAAACACAGAAACATGTCTCGAAGTGATGTTAGGTGAATATTTATACGTACCTCTTGATTTAACTGGAAGAAAGTATGTCTAGGTTAATCTTGACTACTTTAGCCTTTCTAACAGATTCAAATTGATCGATTTCACTAAAAGCAATCTCCTGAAAAATAAAAATCCCCAGTGAAAAAATTCCATGTAAGCGAAGGTGTCTTGAAGGTCGGAATGAAATTAACCCAGAGTAATCAAAGTGAGTTAACAGTCCTCTGTTGCTAATTTATAAGAAGATATCAGCCGTGGTATGTGACATACAAATTGATTGCCCCCACTTCATGCTTATATATATATATATATATATATATATATATATATATATATGGTGAAAGGAAATTCATCTAAATGATTGCCCCCATCTAGTTCAAAAAAGAGATGATGAAAGAGAATTCATTAAATGATTTCGTTCGTCTCAAGAATTTAAATGCAAGATTACAAAGTGAAGTGGTAAAAGAAAATTCAATTTGGGAATTAGATAACTTCACCAGAGTACTGAACAGGCTCGCTAGTAGTGAAGCAATGTCTACGATATCTGTAAGACTATTATACATGTATTATAATGTACTCTGGTAGTTAGTCTTCCGCACGACAAGATTTACATTCTAAGCCAACTAAGGACTCCCAAATTAAAATCATTAAAATCGCTTTTCCTTGACACGAATAAGATCGATCAGAGTTTGATAGATAGGTTAAGGTTGTTTTGATTATCTTGAACAAATCTGAATATAGTTTCAGGGAAGAGAAATTTCAAATGGCCTAACCAAAAATCACGATTTGATGTGTTTTGAAGGTTTTCTAAGTTACGGGTGAAACCCTTTTCTCAGTGCGATACTTTTCTGAAAAAATTCCACAAAATGCAATAATGACTCCATTTACCCAATAAAGGAACTTGGTCTATTGTTCTTCGCGACTCGCAGGGAGACACGATCCCTAGATGGAGCCTATGTTGGAACATATATACTTTTCTAAACTTTAGACTTATATAAGTTTCATTCTTGTTTAAATAAGGACAAACACACACTTGAATATCACTGTTGATGAAGCCTTCCATTGAGTCCAACTGTAGTGTTCCCAAGGCCGAGCCCCGTTGTAAACCATGTTTTGAAAGGAATTGTAATTATGTTTTATAGGTTGGTGAGCCAAGTTTGTATAGGCTGGAGGATTATGTGTTGTTAGGCTAGGGAGCCTGAGTGATGAAGGCCAGGAGCCTGCTGTTGTAAATGTAATCACGCAAAACAATTAATAAAACATAAACACCGCCATGTGCAGACCGACCACGTTGAATGAGTGAAGGGGGACTGAGAATCCATAGGATGGGCAAGGAATTAAGGGCTGGAAGGTGGGAAAAGGGGCTAAGTGTTGAGCCTAGGGGCTAAGCCTAGGGGGCTTAAGCCTGGGAATAATATTTTAATATTATCCCAAAAGACATGTGCATTTTATGTTTTATCCTAAGTATCTGGCAAGGGGAGAGCATGCAAGGGAGATGCGTGCTGGTGGAACACATGCAGTTTCATGGGTGACAAGTGTCAACCCTGATGCATGCGAATAAAACGGCTAGGATGGGCCGTGAGAAGGATCCTCCTTCCCCATTCTACCCGATTGTCTGAACAGTACGGAGCCCAGGGAATAATACTACAAACCCGACTCCTGTAGAGAACCTTGGTGCGTCCCTGTGATTCGAAAAGTTGGTGTCTAGCTCTGAGAAAATCGGTGTGTATATTCCCTGAATGAGAACCCTGCGTGGATTTGGGAAAGAGTCTGTGTTTGTTCTGGAAAGTTAGTACACCCCTTCTTTGTTCTAAATTGGGGAGTCTGAATCGACCCCTACGTGGACGACTCGTCACGCATCCTTGAGAATCTAGAATGTGAGTCTATTTCGTGTTTCCAAATTGAGAAAACAGAAGTGTCTCGTCCCTGTTAATCCTGACTATACTGTTGCACCTGTCTGGAGCTGCCCTGGGGTGTTCGTGTTTGGATCACGTGGATTGTGGTGGACATGTATTGTTTGATCCTGTGTGGATTGTTGGCCAGTTTGTACAACACTCTCTCCAGGTGAGAGAGGTGGCTGAAGATTGGAAGAATAGGTTGTTGGACCTGTGAGCAACTCCCTCCAGGTGAGAGAGTGCGCAGAGGAAGGAGAGAACTCCTGGAAGGAACCCTGTAGCTGCCACAGAGCCCGGAGACATTTGGTTTGGCTTGTTCCTGTAACCCAAGGCAAGGGAGATTAGCGGTTGAAGGACTATCCAGGTGACAGAGAAGGTGTATACTCATGGGGTGGAATAGGCATGTGGGGAATGAGGGTCTGTGGGCAGTGAGTGTGGGAGGTTCCTTGGAGATAATCCTTTCCTTATGGTTGTGTGTTGTTTTCCTTGTAACCTCAGCCTAGCCTGGATTTCCTTGCCTTGGGGTGGATCTTAGTCCCAGCTCGGGGGTGACCCATTGCTAAGTTGATGAGCAGTGCGGTCTAAGGCTGGGAGGTTTGTGGAAGGCCTGCACTTGGTTGGTGGATTCTACCACTGTTAAAAGATAAGTATCCGATTATGTTTTTATCACGTTGTGTATGACTCTACTGTTTATGTTATCATGATTACCGCTGTGTATATGAATTAATATGGAATGCTATGGATTGTAAATTATAGAAGTAAATAATATGTTTTACTCTGTGCTTAAATGAGTTATGTATAGAGTGGTGTTATAACCTTCTCTTAATAGCGATTAAACAAAGTAGCAGAAAAGGTGTGCTACAGTTTGGTATCATAGCCAAGGTTTCGACACTGAGCCTAGATGGGTTAGTGGAGTGGTCTTTGGACCGAGGATGCGAGGGGAAATTGGGTCTGGAAGACCAGTTTCGAACCCTAGTGTGCTCCAAAGTGTCAAGAAGTTACTTGACGAGTTTTTAAGCTCAGGAGGTATAGCGGCGTTATGAAACCACAACCAATATGGTATGAGTCCACAGGGAGGGAGGACTCCACGCCAGAAGTGTAGGAGCTTTAGGATCTGTTTGGGAGGGAAGGTGAACCCTTGTGACCATTAGATCTGGAAAGTGCGCACGAGGTTTAAAGCCCTTTGGAATTACACAGGAGTGTGGAAATCGTGATACGCGAAATCCCGAGTTAGTTAGGAACCGTCTGAGCTGTCAGATCTCGACTGGAAAACCCGACATCCGTTGGATCTATCGGGAGATATCTGAGGGTTAAAACCCCAGTGAATAGGGGCGAAAGCTCGAAATATATCTAGACCGTCCGAATGACGGAGGCCATGTGTTGTGAGATTTCCCATTTCAAGAAATCGGGAATCGCGAGATCGGAAGTCCTGATGACAAGAGATCGGGACTTTCCATGGTGGAAATCCCAAAATAGATCTAAACCGTCTAAATGACGGAGGCCACGTGTTGTGAGATTACCCATTTCAGGAAATCGGGAATCGCAGAATCGGGAATCCTGATGAAGAAGGCCCGGGATTTTTCGTGGTGAAAACCCGGGGATAGATCTGAACTGTCCGATGGACGGAGGTTATGTGTCGAGAGATTAACTGCATCGAAAAACCAGGGATCGAGATTTTGGGGAGTCCCGTGATCGAGAAGTTCGGACTCTCGTGATGATAAACACGATGAACGGATGAGATTATTTTGGAGGATCTCAGAGTCTGTGATGACCGTTAGATGTGAGGAAGAAATCGACGTTTTGGGAGATGGGAGGTGAGAAGAGGTGAACACCTTCAAAACCCAAAATCCCGAAACAATCTACACCATAGATCATGGGGAGAAGAACTTGACCGTTGGATCAAGTAAGTTAGTAGACAGTGAAGTCGTGATTCGACAAATGGAAGTTCAAGATGTGTGGATGCACGAACTTTCGACACCCGAAACCCCAAAACGTCGAAAGGATCTGCGCCGTAGATCTGAGAAAGATCTGACCGTTGGATTTTTCTAGGAATGGACGTGGACACCTGGAGATGTACCACATGCCAGTGGGTCAAGAAGAGAAGCGAGAGAGGTGGGACCTGATGACGTTGTTAAAAAGCGACGTGGACCCTCATTAATGTACCACATGCCACTGTAGTTGTGGGTAACCACTGAGCCATGTGGGACCAGAGGGTAGAGTAAGTCGAAATTTCGGAAGTCGGGGTTGGAAAGGAAAGCAAGTTGGAAAGCCTCATGGGCCAAAACCCCGAAACTCAAAGTCTCAAAATCCCGAAGTGACGAAAAAGAAAGTTTCGAAAACCCGAAAATAGCAGAGCCGAATGAGATCTCAAAAAACTTATTGGAATTGAAATGACTTTTGTTTTTGTTCGTATTGGCTTATAAATGTTGAGGATTGTTCCTGAAGGTTAATGGCCTGACAAACTTCGAATTTAATTGCACAGTGCGTGTGCAGAGTTCAAAGGAGCTCAGGATTCCAGTTAACCAATGCCGAGTATGGAATGGGAAAAGGTGATGATTGCTTCCGAAACAGGAGACGAACGAGAAGGAAAGGATGTCAATATGGGAGTGGAAGGATCGAACTCCAATGGGCATGGAAAATAGAAGGATAAGGAAGAACACATAATGAAAATCATTGAAGGATTGCAAAGAGAGGCCAAGGCTCGCCGAGCTGATAGTCGAAAGCTCATGAAAGTCATGGATCGGCAAGGTGAAGTAAACTTAAAATTTTTGAAGAGCCTGGAAAGAATAGAGAAGAAACTCGAGAAGGGAAGAGACTCAAGTACGACGAAGAGTCGCAGAACCCATGGGAGAAGAAGTAGGTCGAGGAGTGGTAGCCGACATCTTAGTCGCTCCCAAAGACATCCTGATAGGAAGATACACAGTAGTTCAAGCCCATCCCCTACCAGAAAACATCGAAAATCTGGAAAGGAGGAATTGAAAGGAGAGATGAATAAGATTAAGCCTCCAACATTCGATGGAGAACATAAGAAGGAGGAAGATGCCGAGACATGGTTGCTTG
>ML778997.1:138036-150778 GCA_009831015.1 Picea engelmannii
GCCCAGGACAGGCAGAAAAGTTACGCTGATAGTAACAGAACCCATAGAGAATTCAAAGTGGGTGACCATGTTTTCCTGAAAGTGAAAACTAATAGGAGTTCCCTAAATCTGGGAAGTTGCGCCAAGTTGGCAGCAATATTTTGTGGGCCATTTGAGATCCTAGAAAGGATTGGGTCGGTTGCATACATGCTTGCATTACCTGCATCTATGACTGTACATAATGTGTTTCATGTTTCACTACTTAAGAAATATGCACCTGATGCTAATCATGTTATCGATTGGAATGTGATTCAGGTGGAACCAGAAGGTGTCCTGCAAGTGCATCCTGTACGCATATTGGATAGGAAAAGAAAACAGCTCCGGAATCGATTCATAGAGCTTGTAAAGGTCCAGTGGGCCTGGTATGGTCCTGAGGACACGACATGGGAGCATGCAGATGTTATGCGGGCTGAGTACCCGCATCTTTTTGAAAATCTTGCAGATGTTGTGTAAAGTTGCACTGAGGACAGTGCAAAAATAAGGGGAGGGGGATTGTAGTGTTCCCAAGGCCGAGCCCCGTTGTAAACCATGTTTTGAAAGGAATTGTAATTATGTTTTATAGGCTAGTGAGCCAAGTTTGTATAATCTGGAGGCTTATGTGTTGTTAGGCCAGGGAGCCTGAGTGATGAAGGCTAGGAGCCTGTTGTTGTAAATGTAATCACGCAAAACAATTAATAAAACATAAACACCGCCATGTGAAGACCGACCATGATGAATGAGTAAAGGGGGACTGAGCATCCATAGGATGGTCAAGGAATTAAGGGCTGGAAGGTGGGAAAAGGGGATAAGTGTTGAGCCTAGGGGCTAAGCCTAGGGGGCTTAAGCCTGGGAATAATATTTTAATATTATCCCAAAAGAATGTGCATTTTATGTTTTATCCTAAGTTTCTGGCAAGGGGAGAGCATGCAAGGGAGATGCGTGTTGGTGGAACACATGCAGTTTCATGGGTAACAAGTGTCAACCCTGACGCATGCGAATAAAACGGCCAGGATGAGCCATGCAAAGGATCCCCCTCCCCCATTCTACCAGATTGTCTGAACAGTACGGAGCCCAGGAAATAGTACTACAAACCCGACTCCTATAGAGAACCTTGGTGCGTCCCTGTGATTCGAAAAGTCGGTGTCTGGCTCTGAGAAAACCGGTGTGTATATTCCCTGAACGAGAACCCTGCGTGGATTTGGGAAAGAGTCTGTGTTTGTTCTGGAAAGTTATTACACCCCTTCTTGTTCTAAACTGGGGAGTTTGAATCGACCCCTACGTGGACGACTCGTCACGCATCCTTGAGAATCTAGAATGTGAGTCTATTCCGTGTTGCCAAATTGAGAAAACATAAGTGTCTCGTCCCTGTTAAGCCTGACTATACTGTTGCACCTGTCTGGAGCTTCCCTGGGGTGTTCGTGTCTGGATCCCGTGGATTGTGGTGGACATGTATTGTTTGATCATGTGTGGCTTGTTGGCCAGTTTGTACAACACTCTCTCCAGGTGAGAGAGGTGGTTGAAGATTGGAAGAACAGGTTGTTGGACCTGTGAGCGACTCCCTCCAGGTGAGAGAGTGCACAGAGGAAGGAGAGAACTCCTGGAAGGAACCCTGTAGATGCCACAGATCCCGGAGACTTCCAGTCCAGCATGTTCCTGTAACCCAAGGCAAGGGAGATTAGCGGCCGAAGGACTGTCCAAGTGACAAAGAAGATGTATACTCTTGGAGTGGAACAAGCATGTGGGGAATGAGGGTCTGTGGGCAGTGAGCGTGGGAGGTTCCTTGGAGAGAATCCCTTCCTTGTGGTTGTGTGTTGTTTTCCCTGTAACCTCAGCCTAGCCTAGATTTCCTTGCCTTGGGGTGGAGCTTAGTCCCAGCTCGGGGGTGACCCATTGCTGAGCTGATGAGCAGTGCGGTCTAAGGCTGGGAGGTTCGTGGAAGGCCTGCACTTGGTTGGTGGATTCTACCACTGTTAAAAGATAAGTATCCGATTATGTTTTTATCACGTTGTGTATGAATCTATTGTTTATGTTATCATGATTTCCGCTGTGTATACGAATTAATATGGAATGCTATGGATTGTAAATTATAGCAGTAAATAATATGTTTTACTCTGTTCTTAAATGAGTTATGTATAGAGTGGTGTTATAACCTTCTCTTAATAGCGATTAAACAAAGTAGCAGAAAAGGTGTGCTACACCAACGATCTGAAATCCTTAAACATTATGGAGCCACCCACTCGTTAAAAGGTCAAATCACCAACAACTACCTTCGAAATGTCGGGTTTCGGGGTTCACGATACTAACATTCCAACATGTAAGAACTCCAAAGTCTCGATATACGAAGTCATGAAACTATCTTAAGTTAAACCAGGTTAATTAAACGATTTAAAAATGATTAACGATATTTAAACCTTATCGCAATTTTGCGTTTCGGGGATCTTGCCTCAAACGACAACCAAAGTCCCGATACCCGAAATCGCGAAACCCTTGAAGTTAATCTCGATTATTTAAAAGGTTAAAAGTGATTAATATTAATTAATCAATCGTGATTTCGTGATTTAGAGAACATAGCTCGAACTAGTATAGAATATACCGAGACTCGAAACCCCGAAATCTTTGAGGTTAATCATGATTAATTAAAAGGGTTAAATGCAAGTAAACTTAATTAATCACATTGTGATTTCTCATTTCGTAAGTTATAGCTCAAGTTGTTAAAAGATCTCCTGAGAGCCGAAACGTCGAAATTTACTTAATGATAACTATGATTAATCGATGCTTAAACAAATATTATCTCTTAATTAATACATTGCTTAATGATGACTCAAATAGATTCAAATTTCATATGTGCTTTTCCCGAGCATGAACCACCAAAAATAAATGCCATTAATAATACCTTTCCGATAATCATTCCAAATAAGATTTTGAGCCACTGCTTGAATCTGATTCATTAAAGAAAGTAAATACTCTGTCAGTGAAGGTATTGGTTGATCGATGCGATTAAAGGAAAAGGAATGGGAATTTGAATTTCATTATTCTTTTTACTGAGACGTAAGTTTTTCCAGCTGAAAGATTTTTATGCCTTTCCTATGGAAAATAACAGAGTTCGAAGGCTTGATACCATGGCTCCACAAAAAACACCTAAAGCGACTGGTGAAATTTTGAGCCAGAACACAGATGTTCTCTCTGACACCTCGCCAAAAAGCATAGACATCATCAACTCCTGGACACAAGTATTCAACATCTTACAATATGAATTGGTAAATTGCTTGGATGATTCAAGTGACAACGAGAAGGAGAACATACCTACCAAATAAAAAATTGTTGCTCAGTCAGAGCTACAGAAGATAGCGAAAAGGTCTAAGCTCTTTCCCTACAATGATATGATCGGTTGGGTGTTGGACCATGTAGATATCCCATCCATAACTATTTTCAATTCGCAAAAGGTCGCAGTTGGGGATTTCAGGCCAGATCATCTATAGGTGATGTACAAATTGTCTCTGGTATCCAATTTCATTTACAATGCAAATTTCCTAGTATATTTCAACAAGAAGGAATGCGACCAATACGGAAAAAACCTTCTCGATTTAATTAAAGACTGGTATTCTTGCCTCGAGAAGTTCAGAGAGGACTCCCATGGTATATACCCAGTTTCCGCACTAGAACCCCACATAATGTACATAATAATGATGATGTGTAGGCTCTATGGGAAGGAAAACACAACTCATTTCTTTTTATAGTGGGTACCTATTATACACACAGTAGTAGAAGGGTATTCTTTTGACTGGGCAAAGATATTGTCAGACAGTTTGGTTCAAGAGATTACAAGATATCATTCACTAAGAACCAAGGGGAAATCGACCCAATTTTTCACGTCAGCTTATATTATGGACGTTGTCTATTTCATGACGCCTTTTCCACTGATGGATTGGAGTTGGACTCCAAACAGTGTCGAACCCATACATATTTTCCATTCAAAGCTTTGGGAAGAAAAGAAAAAAGACTTGTTTTATGATATTTGCAACTGGGTAGTGGTGCCAATGCACACCGTCATATATGGATACCCACCTCCCAGAATCTCCGACAAAATTCTGAATAACCTGGGCAGAATAATAGACTGGTATATTGAGGAACACTTCTCCTATATTAGGGTTTTTGGTTGTTCAGTTCCTCCATATGTTCTGCCGCAATTTTTACCAGACCGACCAGTGTGCCGAGAGGTCACACAACAAATTGTGCTCGGTGGGATTAGCAAGGATCTCAAAACAGTACAGAAAAAGGTATGGCCCTCTTTTCCCCTGCAGATTGGTACATTTTCCCTATTGGATTTCGATCACTCTAAAGTAGAGGCCGCGGATTTGGAAGAAATAAATTTGGTCAGCATTGAATTCAAAAATCATGACCCATAGAAGTTCGTGGGTAATCACATGGCGAACTGTAATTTGAAAAGGTATGAAAACGAATATTCCCCTCAAGACGAGATTTTACGAGGAGCGAGATCCTATCCAGAAGTCTCGAGTCAAGTTTGGGCTCTGTCACCTGATAAAATTGTTGAGTTTTACGACTTCCATAAGCACCGAAGAAGTAGCCTCCCTAAAGTGTTACAAGGAGATACCCCATCGTCTACAACTGCACAACAAATAGAGACCCGAAGCCTAGAAGTAGTAAGCTCCAGTGGACAAGAAAACTGGGAAATCTTGGAGAAGACTGAAGTGTCTACTCATAAAGAAGATATCCCATCGAAAAATGTATCAAGTGACCAAGCCAAAGATCAATAAGAAACACTGACAAAGGAGGGAGAAGAAGGACCACCGTTTTCACCAGATAAATCAACTACGAACGCGGTTGGGAAACATTCGTCCACTGAAATCATCATCCCCATCCAATTCATCACACCGTTACAATTCACCAGAGGGAATCCAAATGCAAAGGTAATATTCATGGAGGACCTCACACCCATTTCGGTTGGAGAGTTGCCTCCTTCCAATTTCTTTTTCACAAGAAAATGAAGGCTGTGGCGAAGAGAGAAATGCACCTAAAGGAAGGTTCTTTTGTCAAAAGACACAGTGTGCTAATTGATGGAGAAGTCTTGGAGGAGGTAGACTTTGTTGAAGAAGTAGTAGACTCACTGGGGGATTTTGCAACAACTAGCCAATTTTCAGTCGAAAATTTAAAAGAATGACTAAAGTAGAAAGATCTGCAAATAAGCCAATTGAAGAATCAAATGAAGACTGTAGAAAAGAACGTCCGGAACGAGGTCAATAAGGGATTCGAGAATATTAGAGCCAGTGACAAACTGGAAATCCAACAAATCAAATCCAGCCTTGAGGATATGCACAGGAATATACAGGTGAGCCAGGGACGAGCCACCCAGTAGGATGAGTTGGTAAGGCAACTGCAAGCTAAATTAAGATCTACCAAAAACATGATTGTAGATATAACAATGTTCCAAGATCAAGCATTGGAAGTGAAAAAGGAACTGGAAGCAACACAGAAAAGCCTTCTCACTAAGGTTGAAATTGTCCAAGATCATTTTCGGGTGATAGATCAAGAATTAAATAGCATTTGTTTAAGAGAGAGAGAAGTTATTTCTTCCCGGACTACCGTCCAAGAAGCAGTTGTGTCATCAGCAAAAGGAGTAGTTATGGCTTCCAAGTTGTCTGTTTCAGAATAGGACAGAGGTGATATAATACTAAAGGCTTGGGAATGTAGCATAGTTGAAAGCAGAAAAATGGCTAAGGAAGTGAAGGAGTTTTGTGAATAGGATTTCCACTCACTCAACAAAGAATCATTAGGCCTTGATAAAGAAGATAACTCTGGAGTATTGGGACAGACTGACATAACAAAACATCAAATTGACATTAAGACAAATATGGAAGAGGATCGGGCAGAAATCTCATAGATAAAACAGGTTGATATTATTCAGATAAATAGATGGCTAGTGAAGCCTAATATGTAATTACAATCTATAGTTTCAGAAGATAGACGAAGGGGAGGAAGATTGCCTCAATTGGAAAAGAAATTATATATTTTTGAAGCCAGTAATTTAACAGAGCCCTCCATACTGGTGGCGCAATTTGTGTCTAGATGTATCAAATGTATTGAGAAAGGAAAAGGTAGCACCGATGGAAACAAATAAGATGACTTGTGTACGTTATCCATTTCAGAGTTGGAGAACTAGAAAGAAAAACGCCTCTGTCAACATAATGAGGAGACTGACAGAAAAGATGCAAGTGAAGCGCTCCGCATTTTACATTTTGTAATCTTTTACTATTCTAGAAATAAATGGAATTCCAACCGTTTTAGGTTGAGAACCTTTTGTATAAATATATAAGGTTAATCACGGGTTGCTTCTTGTCGTATTGTAACTGAGAAAACTCATTTTCTGTGAGTATTATTACAAGTGCAGACAGGGATTCCAAATTTTGTGTTGTTTGAGTTATGTGACCTCTTTGTGTTTCATATATTCTGTTCTCTTTAAGTCATTCTTGAACAAATGAATGATTACAATTTAGTACAAAAGCTATTGTGATTACATTCCATTTAATATTTCATTAGCAAGCAGTTTTTCCTCTGTAGTTGTTATCAACAAATACAAGACCTTCCTGTTATTTGGATTACTACATCTTATATTCTTTCATGATTGAATTCTACATTTATTTCTACTATAAACAAGGTAAGAATATTTTGTCATTGATGCCTTAGTTTGTTTAAATATTTTTGTAATTTTCTTCTCTTCTTTCAATTTGATAAATTGACTCAGATGACGAAATACGACCTCTGTTATGTTCAGATATTAATTCCATTTGAGGATTTAACTCTCACACAACTAACGGAAGAAAAAGCACCTTTAAAACCAACTTTCCTTAATTCCTGATGCCTAACATTATTCTTTGAGCCTTAAGTTTAATCTCAGGAACAATAACCCCCATGCCCCATTCTTATCAATCTTAGGGTAGATAAAAAAATATCCATTTTAATCCTTAGGGAATGATGTATTTATTCAATAGATAGATCTAATTTGGGAAACACATTGGAAGGTAGGATATAACCTATCTTGGAATATATCCACATCACAGGCTAACCATATACCCCAAGCTACCACTAAGGGAAGGGATTGGAATAATTTGATATATTTATTCATGAAAAAGGACTGTAAACACTCATTTATTGTTAGTCCTTGCTAATCTCCCCTATAACCAGTCATAACATCCATTTCCTCCCATACTTTCACAACATAAGGACAATGTATCAACAAATGATATATTGACTCTAAAGCCTACTTGCAAAAAGTATAGTGACCTGAACCATCTATGTGTCTTCTTTGGAGCACTTCCCATTTTAATGGTTTGTTTCTTAACACAAACCACATGTAAACATTTGACTTGATATGGGTTGTTATCCTCCATAGAGTCCTCCACCACCATTCTTCTTCAACTTGATATGTTTCCATAAATTTGGATGTATACCCCAATCGTGGAGTGTAAACACCATGATTTTTGGACCAAACCAAACATCCTCCTCTCCATCGATTCTAGTATGCTTCTTTCTAATTTGATTCATAGAGACTCTCCAATGACCATCCTCTTACGTAAACAACCCTATCACTTCACCATCCAACAATTCTTGTTTCCAAATTGAGGTCTTGTTGATAACATCAATTGCATGCCCTATATTGTAAATCCCATGACTCCACAAAGTAGGAATCATACCTAGGGGTAACCTATGGACATCACAATAACCAACCTATGTATATTCTCCAATTCTTACTTTACCTCCATTCCCAACTTTCCAAACAAGCCAATTTCCAACCAAAGGGAAATACAATGCAAGGGCCATCCAACAAATTAAAGCATTATGGATAGATTTATTCTCCTTCCTTATCCAATCTTCAAAGGTAAGAGGTGTTGATGTTTGGACAACATCGGGAAGACATTCTCTTAGAATAATAATTAATAATATGATTATTGATTATTAAATATCATATATAATAAAGTAAATGATAATAATAAATAGTTATTGATTATTCAAGGGACACATCATTTCATGGATGGTCACCATATGTTACCTATATATGGAACACTCATCATTGTAATAATATATCGATTATATCTCATATGAAGAAAAACAACATGGTACCAGAGCAAGACTGGGCTTGACTCTCTCATAAGAGGGCCCAAGAAAATGAGAGAGTTGTTGGTTAGACCTAACCTATTGGATACAAGTATCTTGGAAGGCTTATGCTAACGTTTTAGTGGATTGATTTTTTTTATCGAAGCTAGTATTAAGGACAATCATATCGTATAGAAAATTGAAAAACAATATGAAGCGTTGATCTATTAAATGATATACGATGAAGGAGTGTGGACACTTGTTCATTTGTGGTTGCCTTTCGGCCTCGCTTCTCTATTTTTGTCAAAAGACTTGGACCCCCTACAATTGTGGTTTCGGTGTGAGGTTATGTGCATTCGAGTTTGAGGTTCTAGCACATTTTTTTATGGTTACAATTGGTGTTTCTCGTGATGGCGCATTGAGGTTCCGTCTGGTGCAACTTATGTACTGCAATGCTCAATACCACGACGAATTTCGTCGATTGAAATAATCACCAAGTGGGTTTGGATATGCATGCTGAGGCAGGTGAAGGGGAATAACTCAGTCTCAGTGGCATCATGTGGCTCTAGGTCATTAATGCCAAAGATGATGGGAAAATCATATTCCATGCAAATGATAATGGTTGCAGAACCTATGTAGAACACCCACAACCTTTTGGAAATGAAGCTAAATAACGCCCTTGCCCCAACTTCAGAAGGTCATGGGGTTAATGGTACCTCGCATGTATATGTGAAAGTTCCACTAGTTGGCTTGGTCGGGTTCCTTTTGTAGCAAAGGGCTATTCGATATTTTTTTTAAGAGAAAAGATCCTCCTAAAGCAATTTCTAGCGTAATTTTAAGTTTCTAGGTTCATGTAATGTAGCCATTGGAGCTCATGATAACCGAGAGAAAGGAGGAGCAAGCATGAACTACTCCTTTTAGAAATACGAACAAAGATATTGGACTATTCTAAGATACACCAAGATCGTTTGTGACGAGAGGGACAATCACTAGAACCCGGATTGACTAAGGAAGATCATCGGTGTATTTCGAAGTTGTTTGGAATGTAACTATTGGCAGACCATGTGAAATGGTGGATGCTTCTATTGTATAAGAATGTGTTTTAGATGAAGGGACTATGCACGTATGATCTATGTACAACAATGGGAGTTATGAAGTCACTGACCTATGATCGTGATCGTGGTTCTCTTCTACTCGTATATATTCTTTTTGAGATTCAGGGTACTTTCTATAGTGTGTACATCTCCTACCAAGAAGTTTGGTTCACTCCAATGTAGTTTAGTATGTGCATATGAATAAGAAGAGAGAGCTTTCCACAAAGTATGTGAAGAAGTCCATTCGAATTTGATTGTAGTGTGCCCTAGATCTTTGTTGACTCAAGATCCTTGGGTGCCTTTGAAAATATGTTGGTGCAATAGAAGCCTTGATCTGTTGAGATTCGACCACTTGAAAAGTGCATAACCCCTATGCCATGAATGTCGACTTGGCCATTTTGTAATTTCTTGGAAAGAAAAATGCTTGTGGGTGATGTAGGATTCCATATGGAGACTAATGGAGGAAGAGTTACCTTCAATATTAGAGGCAGCAGAGACAAAGGAGTCACCTCCAACTCCAGAGGGAGTGTTGATATTTTCAGCTTCCTGAGACATTGGTTTCATGATGGAACCTTGATATATTGAGAGATTGAGGAAGAAGTATACATTAAGCAACCAGATGGTTTCGTGATACATGAGAAGGAGTCTCATGTGTGGAAGTTTGAGATGAAGGACCTTGGTACGATTCACTACTTCTCAGGACTATAGGTGTGGCAAAAAATTGATGGGATCTTCTTGAGTCAGGGGAAGTACACAATTGAGATATTGAAGAAGTTTGGGATGTTGAACTTGAAGCCCGTGGCTACACCAATGGTGAGGAATCTGAAGAAACTAAGTGTGTCTTCTTCTGATTTTGACAAAATTGATCTGACTCTGTACAAACAGTTGATTGGATCATTGATGTATCTGGTTAACACCAAACCAAATATTTGCTATGCAGTGAGTGCACTTAGCCTGTTTATGAGTCAGCTGAGATAGACACAATGGATTGTTGTGAAGCATGTGTTGAGATACCTGCGAAGAACGGTTGGACATGGTATGATATATACTTCCAATATTTATATGATATGGCAGGAATATATTGACTCTGATTGGGCAGGGAGCGTAGTGGAAAAAAAGAGCACCTTCGAGTGTTGCTTCACTTTGGGATCTTCCATGGATTCCTAGTGTAGCAAGAAACAAACTTATGTGGCTTTGAGAACAATAGAAGCAAAATACATTGCATTAAGTATGTTAGTTCGTGAAGCAGTTTGGCTTCACAAGATCCTTGCAAAATTTTCCGAACATGTGCTGGATTCCACCATTATTCATTATGGTAACCAAAGTTGTGTGAAGATCTCAGAGAATCTAGTGTTTCATGACAAATAAAACCACATTGAGATAAAGTACCATTACATTTGAGACATGGTGTAGAGGAAGGAAGTATTGGTGTTGTACCTTCCTATAGATGAGCAGGTTGCTAATGTTCTTACCAAAACTAGTACGAAGTTCAAGTACTTTCGTGACAAACTTGGCGTGGCATAGAATTCCTTCATTGTTGAGAGGGAGTGTTGATGTTTGCAGCTTCTTGAGAAATTCTCTAGATCATACTCCTCTGTGACTGAGGTGATTTGATCTGTGATGACACTTATCCGAGAAGGGATAAGTGAGTTTGGGATTATAGCCCAATGTCCCTTGTGGAGAGCACATGAGGACACATCTCATGTGGAGAGCACATGAGGACATGTCAAGGGAGTTGACCCTTGACATCACACACTATGGGAGTTGACCCTAGTGTTTCTAAAGGGTTTATCCTTTAGAAGTCCACATGGGAGTGCCATGTGTGACAAACTTTCTCCAGATCGCACTCCTTTGTGAATTGAGTTGAATTGATCTGTGAGGGCACTTATTTGAGAAGGGATAAGTGCATTTGGGCTTATATCCTAATGTCCCATGTGGAGAGCACATGAGGACATGTCAAGAGAGTTGACCCTTGACGCCACATACTATGGGGAGTTGAACCTAAGTGTTCCTAGAGGGAGTAGCCTCTAGAAGTCCACATGGGAGTGCCATGTGTGACAAACATTTTTCTACTATGGTGGTTGTGCACCACTAGCAGAGACTGCATGTCTCTGGACAATAGTTGTGTACTACTATGGAAAAATACCTCCCTAGCTAATAGGGAGTGTTGATGTCTCAACATTGGGAATAACTTCTCCTAGATTGGGATGCATACCAAGAGAGATATGATACATTTATCATAAAGGTGCACTTGTGGTAAATGGGCCCAGATGTAGTCCTTCCTTGATCATGGCAAGGAATAATATGGACTCGAGGTGCTTGAAGTGTTTTTTCCACATGTCAGTTAGAATCAGGATGACATTCACTCACAGGTGTGTACTTGCGGTGAAAGATCCTGGTGTGGTCTTTGTCCTAGTCATGGTGATTTGACAAGGAATGATAAAGACTCAAGATGCTATATGCTATAATATATGCGGACCGAGAGTGAGCCCGGTCTTAGAGAGAGTCAATTGGCTCAAAAGGGAGAGTCATAGAAGGGGTTTCTCCTCGGTTCAGGTGGGAGAGAGACATCTCCCAAGACTGTCAGACAAGTGTCATGAGTCTAGGGTGAAGTTTGTATACTTCAGAGACAAGCTTGGCATTACGCAGAATGTCTCCCTTGTTGAGAGGGAGTGTTGATGTTTGGACAACATCGATAAGACATTCTCTTAGAATAATAATTAATAATATGATTATTGATTATTAAATATAATATATAATAAAGTAAATGATAATAATAAATAGTTATTGATTATTTGAGGGACACATCCTTTCATGGATGGTCACAATATGGAACACTCATCATTGTAATATGATTATGATTATGATGATGATTAACGTCCATTGAGACCTAATTGGTCTATCAGACCTTAAGAGGGTAAGTAATTACTTTTGATTCTTTATAATTTTGTTTCTATGCTTGAAAAGCATTAAGAGAAGCTTTCCAAGATCTCCATACTTTTGTTGAGTTAAGAGGTTAGGAAGGTTGGTAGTGTGATCAATAATTTGAAAATGAGATCTAATATGGGTATAGGCTAGACAATCTAAGAGAAAGTGCTTTTCATCTTCAACCTTCTTAGTGTCACAAAGGTGACACACTCTTTCATCCCATGGCATTTTAGGAATTGACCAACGCCCAGTTTCATTATGGAGCTCGTGAGAATTTGTTCTTATCTTAGCAATGCTTATTTTTTTCTTTACACCTGGCAAAATAGATAGATAATTTTGATCTTCTAGATTAGGGTTGATTACATCTTTATAATACCTTAATTTTCTTTTTTCCTCTAACTCTTTATCACAACACATTTTTTCCTTAAATTTTGATTTGACGTTTTTTTCAATAGTATATTTATTCTGCAAAATGGTTTCTTCCATGATTCCCCAATAGTTTAGCCAAGATCGAGCGTCTTTATGCCATCCTCGCTTGAGTCGATGGTGGTTATGACTTGATTTGGAAGCAATTTTAGGTAGCCTCTTGTCTT
>ML778997.1:155732-172250 GCA_009831015.1 Picea engelmannii
CCCCCTCGAAGAGGCCTGTGAACATTGCTATCTGATTCAAAGTGCTATTTTTGTTGCTATTTCGTATATCATTTTTGTGTATTGTGAAGATTATGCTGGATATTTTACTGTTATTCTGTCATTTCTAGCATTTCATTTCTGTTTCTGCATATTTTATATATCTGGTATCTTGCATTTAAATTGTTCTTATACATTAGGTATCTAGTCATAGCCATGCTCTCAATGGGGGAGAGGCTTGTTTCTACGAGGAGGATGGGATAGGGCATATTTCCTTTAATTTTGAGATTATAGGTTATAAAATTATTTTGTATTTGCTCTATCTTTCTCCAGGATTCACCAGAGATACTACAACCCCAGACTTCACATCCATAAAGAATAACAGGTGTAACAAGAGTCTCAAAGAGGAGTTTCTTCTTATCCCAAATCCAAAGTTCAGTTGCTTCACAACTGTTTTCAAGCCCATAATAAGATTTCCATCCCCCAATAATCCTTTTCTCAATGCTATAATTCCAATTAAGCTTGTGGTGAATATCAATTCCAAGATATTTGTATGAAGTCACTTCCTCCAAGTTGTTTTCATATACAAAGGTATCATAAGGGGTCCTATTGGATTTATTAATCATGACCTTAGTCTTATTAGTATTAACATTCATACCCATATTGGAGCAAAAATCCTTGAGGATTCTTAGTTATTTTTCAAGATCACGGGGACTCCTTGCCATAAGAATGATATCATCGGCATAAAGAAGAATATTGATGACTATACCAGTGAGAGTAGGGCTGACACAACCTACTTTTTCCAAGCATTCTTCTAATTTATCAATGTATATGCCAAAAAGGGTAGGGGACAAGGGACAACCTTGTTTGACTCTGATATTGCAGTTAATCTCTTTTGACCAACCCTCAATGTTTTTAAACTTAGAAATAACGTTCTCATACATCCTTATTGCAGTAGCCCTCAACTCGAGAGGCACTTTTATCTCTTCCAACCTATTCCAAAGGTTTTTCCTAGGAATCATGTCAAAAGCTTTTATAAAGTCAACAAAACAACAAAAAAGATTGGTTTTAGTGTTATGGAACTCCTCTGCAATGATCCTAAAGGTAACAAGAAGGTCCACAGTTGAATGCTATCTCTTAAACCCGGCCCGACCTTTATCTCTTTTACCGTGACTTTCTAGCCAAATGCTAATCTTCTTTTCCAAAATAATTCCATAAAGCTTGGCTAAAATCAGGCTAATCATAATGGTCCTATAATTAGAGGGAATGTTTTTATCACCATTTTTAAAAATAGGAACAATGAGGCTTTGCGTCCAGGGTTTAGGGAAGCCCTGCTTGACCGCTAAATTGAAGAGCTTGTGTATGTGAGGGATAAGGATTGGCCCTTCGATTTTAAAAATTTCAGCTTGGTAGCCTTCAATGTCCTTAGCTTTCCCATTTGCGAGCCGCTTAACCCCGAACTCTATGTCATCTAGAGAAAAAACTTATTCCTTTGTAGGGACAATAGGAATGGTGTCCATGGCATTAGGGAATTCGTAAAGACTTTCAAGGTAGGAATTCCAGTCCATTAAGGGAATCCTATTATTTTCTTTAGTATTGCATTTTATAATTTGTCTCCAAAACTTCTTGCCTTTTATTGATATAGTATATTTTTTTCCTTTTAATTAGGGCTTTGTACGTATTGATCTTATCAAGTTTTAAGGGCTCATTAGAAGCATCCCTAATGGATTTCCTAGCAATTTTGCATTCTTTATCATACCAAGGGTTGGTTGTTCTATTATTCTTTTTATGGGACACCACAAAAGAGAACTTGTTAATGGAAGTGGAAAGGGTAGTTGTAAAATTATGATAGAGTTCTTCAATGTTGTCCTTATAAGTTAGGAGTTTTAATTTACTATTTAAATCCTTTAAGAAAATGTCAACTTTACTTTTGTCAAAGCGCAAATTCCTTTGATTATCATAGTTCTCTTCAATGGTGCTCCTATGCATGGAAAATTTTAGAGTTAGGGTTAAAGGTTTATGATTAGAGTCAGGCTCATGGTCATTTAAAAGGTCAAAAGTTGTTATTTGGTTGGAAACAGGGATATCAGATATCACATAATCTACAACACTACTACCTAGCCCATGAATACATGTCATTTGGTTAGAGTTTGGCCACTTCATTACTCCATTGCAAATTATTAGGTCTTGAGAGCTGCAGAGCTTGACCAACTCAGTACCAAACAAATTCTCAATTAGGTATTCAGAGCTTCTTTTGTAGCTATTAGATAAAACAAGGTCCGCATCTAGCCATAAAGGATTATGGTTGGAGTCATCACTTAAAAGAGTAGCTTGTTTAGTTGCAGTCCTAGCATTAAAGTCTCTTAGCAGGAGGATATTACCTTCTTTTTTCAAATTATAAATATCTTGTTCTATATTATTCTAGGGACAATTTTTATCTATATTATTTTTCTTGTAAAAAGTAGAATTAATAGGTGCAAAATAACAAATTGTTATATACATCTTCTTAGCATTGGTGTCTGAAATTTCTATCCAAATGTATTGATTAAGAGGATCAATCTTATGAAGTTGAATGTGAGGAGAAATGTTTTTTCTAATATAACAAGCTATGCCTCCTATCCCTCTACGGTGGGATTTTTTATTCCATGCCGACGACAAGACAAATCCTTCCATGTTAGGGACCTTAGACTCCTCATGCTCCCAAGTTTCAGCTAGAAAGATAATATCAATACCACTCGGGATCCAACTTATCATAGGACCTTTGCGCCATGGAAAGCCACGACAATTCCAAAAAAGGATCCCAGGTGTCCCAAATTCCTATTTATTATTATCCTTCTGGTCTCTATTCCTAACAATAGCTTTTTGATTTCTAATTATTGCCCATTTTCCTTATTTCCTGGCTTCTTTTACCTTTTGAACTTCCTTCCTTAATTTAGCTTGGTCTTCGGGAATGAGGTCTTCATTTATAAATATTCCTGACCCTTTTAAGCTCGGAGATTTACTAAGTATGCTATATTTATGGTCATTACAACTTACTTTGACACGGATCAGCCTATCTTTGTGATCAATTATTTTTCCTAGCCTCTTGGCTTCTATGAGGTAAGTTATATCAATTTGTGATTTATTTTTTAATTCTTCTTTTACTATTGCTAGCGTATCCTCCTCTTGTTGTTCTTTTATACCAAAAATGATGAGGTTCAAGGCTCTTTTGTTACGCTCATGGTCCAATTCGATTAGCTTATTCATTTCCTCTTTGATGGGTTTGATACCCAATTTGTTATCGATTATATCTCTTATGAAGAAAAACAACAAGAGGGTCAATATATTTAAGTTGAATCACCTACCTCCATAGACTATCCTTTGTCTTAATTAGAAATTAACCTAGTCCACATGTTTTTGGCAACCAATGCCTAGCCAAAAAGTAGTGGATGCTTTTTAAACCCCATCCACCGACTTCATTTGGTTTGGCTAATGTATGGCATTCAAGAAGAGATGCACCATCTTTCTCTCTCTTTCCAACACAAGGGACTTGAATAATTTTTCCGAACCATTTCTAGAACCCCTTTAGGAATAAAAGCCATAGAATGCTAATAAACAAGAAAGGCCTCCATGATTGACTTCACCAAAGACGATCTTTCCCAAGGAGAGCCATCTATTGTGCCACATTTTTTTTTTTTTTTCAATTTTCTCCATCATCCATTTCCATTCTCTCTTCCTATAATCATTTGGTTTAAAAAAAAAAACCAAGTACTCGAATCCTCCTTGGAAATCCACTTCACTAAAAGGAAAAGCTTGTAATGTACTTACTTTTGACCTATTAATCTATCCTCCAATCGTTGATTTTGCTTATTATTTTCCATTCCAGAAGCTATGCTATATAAATCCATAATTTTCTTTAACTTATTAGAATTCATTATCTAACCATCAAATCACAATACATCATCTAAAAACAAAAGATTAATCAAATAGAAAGTTTTTCCTAGTTTTAAGCCTCTCATAACTCTAATTCTTTTAACCTCTAGAATTGATCTACTTAAATCTTTAATAATAATAAAAAAATTAAAGAAACTTAAGAACAAACTTGCTTTAGTCATCTCAAACACCTAAAAATATTGATGCTGATCCATTAATAAAAATTACAAAGAAAACATAAATCCCATTATCCACTTGACCAATTTTTACAAAGTAAACATAAAACATAAATCAATATGAAATGTTTTTTTTATTGAATTTAAAAAATTAATATAAAATGTGTTTTTATTGAATTTAAGAAAAATCTGTTTAAAAAACAAATCAATAAAATGTAAAAAAAAACAAAAAACCAATAAAATGTTAAAAAAAAACAAACCAATAAAATGTTTAAACTATTGTAATTACGAAAAATAAAACAAAGACCCAAAAATACCTGAGTAATATATTTGTTAAAAAATATTGAAACAGTCATTATAAGATTCTCGTTCGGTGAATGATACCATCCACCCAAGAGTTTATGTTACAGCGGGTATAGGCATGTCTGCATGTCTTCTGAAGTCTGCAATTACCTCAGCTAGGGTAAGGTTTTAATTTTAATTTTACCATATATTCTAATTTGTAGTAAATACATTGAAGAAAAAAAAGGTAGAATATGGTAAAATTTTCGGGGTAATTTCCACGCATTACAAAATCTTGTTTTGGGAAATAAGTTGTGTATACTAAATAGTTTTTATTTTTATTTTTTTTAAGAAGTTGAATTGAGTCAAAATTTCAAAGATAATTTGAGTTTAGACGGATCCAAACTTATGCTTGTTTTCGGGTTTTGTCCCATTTTAAAATTATTGGTTTATTTAGAAAATCCATCATAGTTAAGTTTGATTGGCAATCTGAATTATAAATTCTTGGAATTCCAACAAGCAAGGGGGAGATTACTACATGTTTAGTCGATTTTTTTTAATAGTACTTCTTGCAAAGTTAAAGGAATTTTCAAATATATGCCGATATTAATCATTTAATTTTGTTCAAATTCTAGTGAAATTTTGTTGAATCTATAGATTTGAGTAGTTAAGTTTGTATAATCAAACTGTCTCAAAAAAAATTCAGTAAACTGAATCTATTTATATATTTAAAAATACAATTTAAATAACAGAAAAATTCTAATTTCACCTAAATTTATATTACTAAATTTTTAAATTTTTTTACCAAAACATAAAAAAACATAAAAAACTTTAGATAACGTATTTGAAGGATGATGATTTGGAAAGCCATGAATTGACATCAGTTGCAGGTGGATTCCATTGTGTATCCCATGTTAAAGGAATTTTCAAATATACGCCGATATTTCTATAGAATGCGTGGAAATCCAAATACTGGATTGACCTAAAATTTAAAACCTCACAGCCTATCGTAAGCCGAAAAGATAAGTAGGGAAGGAAGATTGCTCCCAGTTAGCCCACTCCCATTATATATGTCAACATTTCTCCATACGAGAATTGGCTGAAAGGATGAATAATGCTCATCAATTACTGCAGAGAGTGCTCGTGCAAGAAACCTGAGAGAAGATCTCTGAGACTCATTTAGGGTTATTAAATTGGAATTCGAGTGTGAGATTTATAGCTTCGTTGTTTTGTTTGGTCCCTATTGGGTAATCTCAGAAACAAGTTATCCACCAATGTTTGCCGAGCTTTCATTGACTGACAGCTGATGCATTTCCCCAAGCCATGGGAGAATGGGTGCACCTAATAAATGCAAGGTAGTCATTTGGCACTGTGTATTATCATCGAAGAAAGTAAAAGCACTGGGGTACTGTAAAGTACCGCTGAAGATGTTTCGAAGAAAGCAAAAACCTGTTTCCAGCAACTTTTCTGGATCTAATTTGCCGTGAGATGGAGAAGCTGCTGCCAAATAACGTAAAAGCATTTTCCAGGATTCAATTCGCTGTGAGAGGGAGAAAGTACCGGTGAATACGATGTTTCGAAGAAGGTAAAAGCACTGGGGGGTACTGTAAAGTACCGCTGAAGAAGTTTGAAAGAGATACAGGCATGGCCTAGTCTCATTACCGTAGTGACTGGAACTTACGACCTTTCATCAAGGACAGTAAGTACCACCACAAAGCCACAAGGACCGACCAAACATTCATTGGTTTGTATTTTATTTAAAGCGGGTAGGTTGACACAAATGGTGCCGTTTGTACTTGATTACGGAGTACGTTAAACTTTTATATCAAATTTCTCAACCTTCTCAGGATTCGGCAATTCCACGAATATTTTTTTTTTTTTTTGGTTTTGGGGTTAAATTCAAAATTTTGAACGATTCTCTGAGTATCTAGGTCAGTTTATCAGTTTAAAATGTAACAAATATTTAAATATAAGAAATATTTTTTTAGAAGGATGAATTTATTTATACATTTAAAAATACAATTTAAATAATAAAAAATTACAAATTTACTAAATATTTAAATATAAGAAAGATTTTTTTAGAAGGATGAATCTATTTATACATCAAAATGCAATTTAAATAATAGAAAATTATAATTTCAATATTGCCAATTTGTTTTTTCAAAAAATAAAATATTTAAACTATTATATTATTGGAAGGAATCAATCAGGAAAGAACAAAAGGTCCTGTAAATGGAAAAATATTGAAAGAGAAAAATATTGAAAAAGAGCCATACTATCCTACAGTGAATGATATTGTCTGGCATCCACTTAATTTTGTATATTACAGCCAGGGATGGAATTTGACGGCCAAATTGTCCATCACGTCAACGTTTTTTTGTTAAATCTGTCAAAACGAGTATATAATGTGCAGAAACCATCAAATTTTAGGGACTGTTGGGATTTGAAATTCCAACCCTGGTTACAGCGGATATGGCATGTCTTGTGAAGACTGTACTGACCAAAGCAGGTTGTGGTGAACTTCATGCATTTGTTATGGCCCTTCGGGAACATATAGCATCATTTGTATCCTATTAATCTATCCATACCGTTTTTAATTTTTTTCCCATATATTTTAATTTTATTAGTGCCCATGGAATTGATGTCGCTCATTTGACTAACGGTACCTAGAGTGGAGAAGTCTTAATGTTAGGTTTTTTAGTAGGGAGTGATCAAATTAGAAGGACTACTCTCAAGTTAAAAGATATAAGTGTAGGCATATAGGGGCTTTAGCAGTTTAAACATTTTATATTTTTATTTTTTTTTTTATCTTTTTTTGTTATGTTTTTTTATCAATTTTGCTTAGAATCATGTTTAAATTAAAAAGAATTGTTGTTGAAATTGCATTTTCACCAACAATTGAGTGGTGATAGTTGTTGAAAAAAGTAAAAATTAAAATGTTCATCTAATTCTTTTATAATGAAAAGTCAAAGCTCTACCACCCTACATGATTTCATGGTGTTGGGTATGTGTTATATTCTTTACACGAGTAGTAGTGTCTACGTCGCACAGGGGGGTGACAGTCCCCCCGAGATTTTTTTTTGCCTCGAGAAACGTGTTACATTTTCCTCGATATTCGTGTCCACTGTTGGGCGGTTTTTCGGCACATGGTTTTTTTCCGATGGTTTTCTATTTTTGATTAAGGAATTAGGATTGTTCACTAATCCAGGTCATTGGGTTAAGGTTTTGGATGTCACTGGCTCCTATATGTATATTGTATTGTAAACAATGTATCCCTATGAATGAATACATAATATGTTGGTTTTCCTGGTTTGGGTTTCCAGGGGAAAAATATCTGTGTAATGTGTGTATTGGCCATTATATCTTTTTTGTTCTTTTACTAAAAATATGTTTGCAGTAAATATTGTACAAGGTTAAAATCTACACTTGGTAAAACCATAGTTCTAGTTTGTGTGTGATGGATGGATCTGTTGGGGGGGGCGGGGGGGGAGGAGTGGGAAGCCGCCCCCTCCATACGCTGATGCCATGGCATTCCACGCTATGGTCGCAACTTCTATCAATAATTTTAAGCCCCAAACTTCGCATTTTGTAAAGAAATTAGATGAAATTACGTAAGTTAAACTCCCCCCCTCCTTTGTTAGGAAAAAGGCTCAGGCTCTAGCAGATTGCGGGTTGATTAGTCAATTCACGGGCATCTAGACCTCACCAAAGTCTGTGGCCTTTTGGCTGCAAAAAAACTGGAAGCCCCTCATCAAAGGATACTTGAATCATTTTTTATACTGGAGGGGGTTTTATTCCTTCCTTTTTGAGTTTAAAGAAGATCGAGATTTGATTTTTCGAAGCAGACCATACTTTTTGGGAGAAAGAGGGATGCATTTGAACAAGTGGACACTAGATTTTAGTCCATAAAATGATGTACCTTCTGACGTTCCGGCATGGGTTCGTCTTCCACACCTCCCCCTCCATTGTTGGAGTGATGATGCCCTCTAGTGCATCGACAACTCCTTCGACAGATACATCAATAGGGTGGAACCAAAAGAAAATATGTTCTCATGTGCTAGAATATGCGTTGAAGTTGATCTGGAAAAGGTTGTTCCTAAAGAAGTGCTCATTACATTGTATAATTGGCAACATGTGTAGCAACTCGACCATGAGTTGTTGATGTTTGGTAGCTACAGGAGGAACATTTCCTCCAATGTAAACCTATCTTAGATGCGGGAAGATTCCAGAAGTTCAGGAAGACCATTAAACACCAAGAATTTTCTAGAAGAGAAGTAGGCTCACCCATGAATTAATTAAGTTAATTAAGACTCCCAGATGAAAAGTCAGCCTAGGAAGAAGTGACAGGAAGATTATAAATAGGTGACGTCTTGGCTCATTTGGAGACACAACACACTCTTACTCACTGAGGTAAAGGCGCACAAGTGTGAGGAAGGAAGGGTGACACAATAGCCTAGTCTTGGAGCTATTTTGGTGGTGATCTCTCTCTCTCTCTCTCTTGTGCACTATATCTCCTAGAGGGTGCACTATCTCTGTATGGTGCTATTGCAGTTGTGGAGCTACTTCTAGGTGCTAGCCTTGTGATAGGTTTTGATTCTTGTCTGTAAGCTCTAAGGAGTTAGTGAATGGTTGGAATTTGTGAAAGGAATTCATCTAAGAAAGGTTGTTGGGTTTTTCCCCCATTTGGGGTTTTCCCAGGATAAATCTCTTGTGTACTTTGTCTACTATTTATTTTATTGCTATGGTATAATTGTTAATGTTAACTAAGTAAAGAACCCTACTGTTCTATACGAAAAGGAAAATCTAACAAGTTATGGGCCCACCACGTTGCCGCTACGCAGTAACCTTGTCAAGCTAGTTTTAGCACTATCCCAAAGGTGTTGGGACTACCCTTTACACAGAGCAATGTTCCCTACCCTAGCGTACCTCCTACAACACTCAATTTGTGGATTGAAGAAATTTGAAAATTCTGAAACATATAGATCTTCAATCAATCATGTGAAAGGCAAGCTAGCCTGAAATTTTAACCAAATCCAACCCTTTTTATTTAAATTGAAAATGGGGCCTTTTTGGACAAATTTAATTTAATCCCTAGAATGGTCGTGCAAGTTCAAAGTCCTGTGGGTAGAATTCAACGAATTTATATCGGTTTCATAAAATAACAATTCAGTACTTTAAATATTTTTTTTAAGTATATATATTTTTATTAGTTTTACTTAAATTTTGATAAAAAATTATTGGAATTACATATATTAGTGGTTGAAATTGCACTATTTAAATATTTAAATATAAGAAAGATTTTTTAAAAAGTTGAATCCATTTATACATCTAAAAATACAATTTAAATAATAGAAAATTACAATTTCACATGTGTAGATAACTAATTTGTTTTCTTCCACACAATAAAATATTTAAACTATTATATTATGCGAGGAATCAGGCAAGGATACATACTCCTGTGATTGAAAAAATATTGAAAAAGATCCATGATACAATATCGTACAGTGAATGATACTATTTGGCATCCACCTAATTTTTTATGTTACAACAGGTATGGACATGTCTTGTGAAGAGTGTACTAACCAAAGCATCCATTGTATCTTTTCAGTTCTTTTACTGAAAATCTGTTTGTAGTAAATATTGTACAAGGTTAAAATCTATACTTGGTAAAACCCTAGTTCTAGTTTGTGTGTGATGGATGGATCCGTTACGGGGGGCAGGTGGGAGCCGCCCCCTCCATACGTTGATGCCATGACATTCCATGCTATGGTCGCAACTTCTATCAAGAATTCTAAGCCCCAACCTTCGCATTTTGTAAGGAAATTAGATGAAATTCCGCAAGTTAAACTCCCCCCCTCCTTTGATAGGAAGAAGGCTTTGGCTCTAGCAGATTGCGGGTTGATTAGTCAATTCACGGGCATTTGGACCTCGTCGAAGTATTTGGCCTTTTGGCTGCAAAAAAAATGGAAGACCCTCATCAAAGGATCCTTGAATCATTTTTTATGCGGGAGGGGGTTTTATGCCTTCCTTTTTGAGTTTAAAGAAGATCTAGATTTGATTTTTTGAAGTAGACCATACTTTTTGGGAGCAAGAGGGATGTATTTGAACAAGTGAACACTAGATTTTAGTCCATAAAATGATGTATCTTCTGACGTTTCGACGTGGGTTCGTCTTCCACACCTCCCCCTCCATTGTTGGAGTGATGATGCTCTCTAGTGCATCGACAACTCTTTCGACAAATATGTCAATAGGGTGGAACCAAAAGAAAATTATGTTCTCATGTGCCAGAATATGCATTGAAGTTGATATGGAAAGGGGTATTCCTAAAGCAGTTCTCATTACATTGCGTAATTGGCAACATGTGCAACAACTCAACCACGAACTGTTGATGTTTGGTAGCTACAGGAGGAACCTTTCCTCCAATGTAAACCTATCTTGGATGTGGGAAGATTCTAGAAGTCCAGGAAGACCATTAAACAACAAGAAGTTTCTAGAAGAGAAGTAGGCTCACCCAGGAATTAATTAATTTAATTAAGACTCCCAGATGAGAAGTCAGCCCAAGGAGAAGTGACTGGAAGATTATAAATAGGTGACGTCTTGGCTCATTTGGAGACACAACACACTCTCACTCACTGAGGTAAAAGGTGTGCAAGTCTAAGGAAGGAAGGGTGACGCAGTAGCCTAGTCTTGGAGCTATTTTGGTGGTGATCTCTCTCTCTCTCTCTCTCTCTCTCTCTCTCTCTCTTGTGTACTATCTCTCCGTTGACGGGCCATAATGACTTGTTCAATCAGACGAAGAAAAACGCCCAATAGCATGTGCCAATCAGACCTACTTTTGTTTGGGGTAGCGTTTCCTGCGAGTTTATGGGCCTCGCTGTTGCTTAGAATTAAAAGAATAAAAAAGGGGAAAAACAACGAGATTCCCCCCAAAGAGTTCTAACTGATTCTAAGGCTAATCTAACTAAAATATAACTAATTCTAACCTATCCTGGGAGCAAAGCTAATACATGAGTACAGTGAAAGGTGATATCTAGACGACAAAAATAGTTCATGACAACCCAGACATTTTAGCACAATAATATTGCAAAAATCTTTTCAAATAGTTGAAAATGAAATCTTTTACATCATTCCTGCACCCATAAGAAATCACAACAGTAAAGGATTATAGATACTAAGCACATAAATAGTTCATATGATCAATACCCAAAAAAAGTAAAACACAAATACAAGTGTAGAATAGTCCCACAAGCACTTGCATACAATTATGACCTCAAAATGCCTCATGCTCTTTATTACTCAAAAGTAAAAGTACCATCTTTTGTTACAAAGGGAAAAAGTCAAGTCTCTATGCCATGGGTTCTTTTTTATAAGGCAAGAGAGAGACCCTTGAGTTCTCATCACTATTCCTTTCATTTTCCTTCCATTTCTCTTCTCTCATCTCGAAAATCGACACATGTAAGCGTTACATAGATAAATTGGACATGCTCACGAGTCATTATTTTCATCCTCAGACAATTTACAAATGATATATATTTAAAAGCACTCATTGCCTCTGTCCATTCGCGTTATCTCTTGTTTTTTAGAAGTTCCTGGGCATTTCTGGTTTCAATCTACAGAATCTGATCATTGTGGCTTATTATCCTTTTTCATACCTTTCTGTTGAGCTATTCCTAGCTTGATTTAGTTGGTTGCAGCTCAAGATATGACGATTTGAAGTCTGCATACCCAATTTTTCGTCCAAATTCGTATTCCACCCGTGTTTTTCATTTTTGGGCCATTTCCACTTTCAATCTACTAGCAATTCCTATCCCAACCTATTCTTCACTCTTCCAACTTTCCATCAATCCCCCCTGTGCCTGATGGCTTCCTGAAGTTGGTATGGCTTCATATATGGCTTCCTGAAGTTGGTATGGCCAATTTGCCCCCAAATTTGTGGGTCTCTATTTTCTGCATATATGGCTTCCGTCGCTCGTAGCTCCATATATGGCTTCCTGAAGTTGGTATGGCCAATTTCCCCCCAAATTTGTGGGTCTCTATTTTCTGCATTTTCTATCATCCTTTTGGCTTGGATACCTACATCAATGTGTTCTTCTGTCCGATACCTTTCCAATGAGGTATCACAAGCCTTATTCCGACACCTGTAGCAAAATATATGGTTGTTTAAAATTTCTCACTCAACAACCACTGACCAAGCCCATGGGTTAATCTAGACCATCAATTCTCAAACCTGCAAAAGGGAAAACCCACCAGATCAACGGTTCTGGTCAGTTGTCCTTCGGACCTAAAAAATGGTAGAGTTTGAGTTTGGAGCTTCACTTCAGAGTCTTTCTATCTCCTGTTCAATTCCCATCCCGATGTATTAACTATGAGAGAAAGATCTAGCGGTTCAACATATCTAGATAAATCTACATCGTCCATCGAGGGATCTATTTTGTAGTCTGCTCTAATGTTCAATGAAAAGGGATCGAAGAAAAGAATCGAAGAATATTCTTTCTTCAATTTTTGTGTCGAAGGTGAAAGCTAGAAAAAGGGGCGATGATGCGCATTCAAAGTTGATTATTCGACGTCCAGGAAATTTATGAAGTTTCATGGTATCGACAAGGGGTATCGAAGAATATTCCCTCATAGCTTTGTTTTTCAAGTGAAATATATGGATCATTCTTTCAGTGACGATCAATAGTCACGATTAAAATTCATTAAGAGTCTGAATTAGACCATTCAGAGTGTTAACTCAGACCATCCAAAATTATAACCCGAATACTTTTGCACGAAAAAGATTCGACCGTTCATTCAGGGAAAAGATCGACGACTTGGGAGAGTTTCTCTTTGGCAATCTGCTTGAGGCTTAAGCTTGCGAAACGTTTCCAAGTAATAATCTCGTGGTTCCGATGTTGGTTGCTTGGAAGGAAAAGAGGCTTAGCTCCAAAAGAGCCTACGTAATTCGCCAAAGAATTCAATTGTGAACACCACTCTTATGTTAAATAAGAAGACAATGATTTAATCTGAGGTAGCGAAGGAACATTCACTAACTCAGAAATAGAAAGAAAACTCTGTATTGTGGGTACCGTAGTTGTAAGGCCATTAAATCCAGGAACAAATGAAGGTCGTCAATTGGATAACGAGTGAGATGCAATCCCAACCATTCATCAGGGGAGGGTCGTTGGATTGATTTGTTATAGTAGAAGTAGATGTACTTCGATGGAGAAGGACTCCGACAATGAAGAATGTGAATGCCAAGGACGATAAAGTTCTGACATCATTGTCAGAGTATGTGATCGAAAGGCTGGAAAGAAGAGTCAAGACAAATCCCAACGATGATGAGGATAGGTGGTGGGAACCACATCAATGTTAGTGCCACGTCAGATGAAACAAGAGAGTGTGAGCCACACAGATGCCACGTGGGAGTGGGAAGAAAAGGTGAGATTTGGTTAGAGGAAAAGATGGAGGAAAACCCAATAGGCCTTGGGCCTAGGTTTCAGGAGAAAATCAAATCCAAAAAAAGAATCCGATAGAGATTAATCCGAAGAGGCTCGGGGACAGGTATGTAGTGAAGGTGGATCCCACATCCTTAGAAGCTTAGGACCTTAGGGAAATAATAAAAGGATAAGCCCGTTAAGGATCAAAGTGAAGATTCTAGAAAATGATGAACAAATTTCCCCACAAGCCTCTCATGGTTGGAGCGGATATGAAAACAAGGTTTCCTTACAAACCTTCTCCTGCAAAACAAAAGATTGTGATCAACCATGTAATCAAGGAAGACTAGCTAATACAATAAACAATATATTCCCTTCCTTTAATCCAACTTATAAGAAAGTGTTAGGTTTATTGAACAATAATATGGTGACTGTAGATGAGTGTTCTAAGACTACATAAGCTAGTTCAAAGCAAAAGAGTAGAATCCATATGCAAGAGCATAAGTATGAATTCATGAAGCATAACATGCCAATAAGAGGATGCATAATTTGAATTAGGCAATCAACAAATATTCAGCCACAACCTTATCCGAGACATGCAATAGAGCATCAAATCGTGCAGCCAAATAGGATCATCAAACACTTCAGAATCAACAAAAAGTCTGAAGACAATCCGTCAAGTCCATCATACAAATGTCAACAAATATAACAGTCCAATAAGCATTATGAAGACATTTGAAATCATTAGATTGGGAGGAATAGTGAGCACCCATCAAAGACAATCATCCATCAAGATAAAACCCCCAACTCCTTCAAAGTAGGAAAATGGATAACATTAGATTCAAGCGGTAGAGGATTAAGCAATAGGGTTGAAATTTTAGTAGGGGGGGCCTTTCCTTTCGCTAGTAAAAGCAAAAGTAAAGGTGGGTTTTTGTGGCTACAAAAATCTCCTAGAGGGTGCACTATTTCTGTATGGTGCTATTGCAGTTGTGGAGCTACTTATAGATGCTAGCCTTGTGCTAGGTTTTGATTCTTGTCTGTAAGATCTAAGGAGCTAGTGAATGGTGTGACTTTGTGAAAGAAATTCATCTAAGAAAGGTTGTTGGGTTTTTCCCCCATTTGGGGTTTTCCTAGGATAAGTATCTTGTGTACTTTGTCTACTATTTATTCTGCTGCTATGGTATAATTGTTAATGTTAACTAAGTAAAGAACCCTACTGTTCTATAAGAAAAGGAAAATCTAACAGGTTATGGGCCCACCACGCCGTCGTTGCGTAGTAACCCTGCCAAGCTAGTTTTAGCACTATCCCAAAGGTGTTGGGACTACCCTTTACACAAAGCAGTGTGTCCTATCCTAGCGTACCTCCTGCAACACTCAATTTGCAGATTAAAGGAATTTGAAAATTGCAGAAAATTCCCAAGCTAGGGTTTCCATCAACAAAATGTTTTCCAACATGAGAATATAAGACATATTGAATGGAGTAGACAACTTCATATACTGGAAGAATAGAATACAACTCATTCTAGAAGAGAATGAATTATTGGATCACGTCAAGAAGATGCTTCCTAAACCCGAAGACGAAGAAGCAAAGGAAAAGTTCAACAAGAATTAAGTCAAGGCCAAGCGTATCTTGACAGAATCAATCAAGGATCACCTGATACCAAATGTATCTGATCCAGGTGGATATCGGTGGCCACCCACCTTTTCCAACTCGCTCAAAGCAATTTTTTGGTAATTTTGGCAATTTACTATTTTTAGCAGTTTTTAACTTCCAGGGATATTTTGAGGGCCTAAATGAATGTTTTTCAGGATCGAGCTTCTCAATGATATCTAGAGGCTCTTATTGAGCCCCCAAAATGAATCTCCTTGAGGATACCTTTCCAATGGGCTATCGTGTGCCTAAAACGAAGATCGTATGCAAAAGTTACGACCCCGGGAAGTTGATGTACCAACTTAACCAAACGGGGCCCACATGACTTTTGGTGCTTCATCTCCTAGGGTTAGGTTTTTGGATGTCTAGGGTTTTTGACATTCCTATTTATTGTAAAAAAGGCCTTCATATCCTCTGTTATCACCCCATAAATTATGGGAATCAACTGATGACTTGGATTTTATCTGTATCTAGTGTCTTTATTGACAAATGATTTTTCATTCTGCAAATAATTTGAAAAAAAGAAAAAGAAAAAGAAAAGAAAAAAGAAAAAGAAAACGAAAAAGAAAAGAAAAAAGAAAAAGAAAAGAAAAAAGAAAAAGAAAAGGAAAAAGAAAAAGAAAAGAGGGCATAAAAGAATTGAAAGGAAAAGCCCCATGCAATAATAGTAACTTGGCCATACCTTTCAAGCATGGCCAAGTTCTTTTTAAATTTAATGTTGCTAAGTTAGTGAATAAATCTGACCAGACTGTCTAATCCTGGTCAGATAGCCCTTAGGATAGATTAGTGAATAAATCTGACCAAACTGTCTAATCCTGGTCAGATAGCCCTTAGGTAGAGTAATTTCTTAACCCAACAGTTTAATCTGGGTTAATTGTCCTAGGAAGATAGGTTAGCAGGTAGGTTAGTTGCTTCATTTGTTTCACCACCCATGTAACCAGATCGATGAAAATGCTACACCATGTCCCCTTTGCCTAAGAATAGTTTAGTTGATGTCCCCTTGGTGGTGTCTATGTGAAAAATTGGGAAAAACCCATAAAATGATTTATATCCTAAGTTTTTCCCCAAGTACATATTTCTCCGCTCC